>PVJL010006695.1:0-34438 GCA_004026885.1 Lyroderma lyra | reverse complement strand
CGGAACGGGAAGACGATACGTTTGTGGTGTTTTCAGACACTTCGTTTGTGGCAATCTGTTAGAGCAGCAATAAGAAACCGAAAGGGGCACACTGAGGCCAGAGGTTTAATTCGGGCGTGTCCAACCTGTGTCCCACGAAGGCTTTGAAGACGGCCCGACACAAATCCTTAAAACCTGATGAGATTTTTTGGGTGCCCTTTCTTTTAGCTCTCAGCAGTCGTTAGCGTTAGTGTATTGTACGTGTGGCCCAGGGAAGACAAAAGCCTGCACTCTGCTGGTTTAATAACCTGCCCAAGGTCATTCAGACCCACCAGGGCTTCCAACTTCAATGCAGGATTGTTTCCACTCTCGCCTGCTTCCTTGTTACACCTAAAATCAAAAACTGAATTAAAAACCTAAGTATCTTAGCGTGCCAGACCTCGTGATAACTGAGAACAAAGCGGTCATCACTCCATTGCTGCAGTTTTTGTCCAATTTACAATGTTTTGGCCTCATTAAGGGCATTACCTACAGAATGATCTTTCATCCTGGACTCGTCGGTATCTGACGAATGGGATCCTCTGGGGAGGAATGAAGCTCAGAGGGTTTCGGTGACTTACCTGGACTTTCCCAACAAACGGCAGAGCTGAAGTTCAAGCTCAGGCCCACCTAACTCAACACCCTGGGCGTGAAGCCCTTTTGCCCTTCTGCACGCCCCGCACGCACTCCTCTCTCTACTCCACCCCTGTCCCCCTGTCCCCCTGTCCCAGGGGTCAGCGTCCTCAGGAAACTCCCTTGAGCCACGTGGGTTAACATCGTCCGGCACGAATCGCCCCCTGGAGGGACCCGGAATTCAAATGCAGGTGGGAAGACAACGTGGCGTAGAGCATCCCCTGGACAGCGGGCCCTCCCTGTGCACACGCCGAGTGCTCAGAGCCTGGTTTTGGGGTCCCCTGCTCCCTGCAGAGTTAATGGCTTTCTTGTGTCCTCTCAAAGAAACGGGAACTGCGGACTGAAGTGACCTGAGAGCCCGCACACTATAGAAGCCGTGTGTCTCCTGCGGTCAGGACTCGGATCAGTGTGTCCCCTGCCCCCACCAGCGCCTCCAAGCCCCGCCCTGCTGCCGCTCCCTTCACCCCCAGTTCGCTGCTTCCTTCAGATCTCAGGAGCCTTCTCACGAGACTGAATGTTCTACTCATTTCCACTATGTATCTAAACACCCTCTGGTTTCCCCATAATCTCACCCTAACCTCCTCTCCTGAAGTGTCTGTCCCCTTTGCATGTCTTCAACCGGCAGAAACCTAACGGGGAGAATTTAAATTTCCACCGTTTCATTGAGAAATGGTGTTGTTTTTGTTTTTTTTTCAAACACTGTTTTAGTTAGGGGCTTCAAAATAAAAGTCCCTGAACACAGCCCTACCCCTCCCCAAAGCTAGAAAGAATGGAATTTGTTTTCTTAGTGCCCCGTGCTCCAGCCAAACGTGCACTTCTCGTTCATTGCCTTGGATACACGCTCTTCCCTCCTGGGTATTTCTGGTTTAATGATATTGCAATCAGATTTTCTCCCCTGTCAGTTTATTTATCTATCATACTTGGCACACAGCCTACTATTAGCTCCAAAATCTACTCTCAGGGGCCAACCTGGAAAGAAAAAGTTTGTTCTCTGTTTTAGAAGGAGAAGCTGTGAAATAAGTTATGTAAGAAAAACAATTTTCTTTTTGTAAGTTGAAACATCTTCAACCCCAGAAACACCCGTTACTCTAAAATTCTGAGTTCTCACCTTCTGGTCAACAGATCTTTCCTCTCTGCACCATTATTTCTTCATCTGTTTTCCCTGAAGGCTCGTCTGGGGTCCCCTGGAGCCATCCTCGGGGTGCAGACATTTATTTTCTTGAATGCTTTGCCAATCTGTGTTTGCATCAGTAAAGCAAATATTTACCTCATTGTTACTATTTTCCCTCTTATCGCCCCAGGTCACTGCCACCCTCCTTCCATTCTTGTCCCTTGTGCCTTAGGAAAGGCCAGCATTTCCAGTGTTTTATCATCAGGCGTGCCATCAACATCACAACGCAGTACTGGGTTTTCCTGTCGGGAAGTCCCCGGGGCACACCTGGGCTTGTGCAAGCAGGCGTCATGCCACACACTCCCACTTGCTCTCTTCGAGTGAATCCTTCTCATTTCTGAAAGCTCTGGTCACTGGTCTGGAAAGATACTTTTTGTGCTATTCATGATTTCTAGTTCTGAAAAGCATTCGATGCAAAAGAGCTGAAGAACTACCCACTAACCACTCCTTTTAATTTACAAATTAAAAAGCTGAGCCAGAATGATTCCTTCCATTCTTTCTTCACTTCCAGTGTCTTCTTCTCTCCCTCCTACTTTGCTCACCTTTCCTTCCTTCCTTCCTTCCTTCCTTCCTTCCTTCCTTCCTCCCTCCCTCCCTCCTTTTCATTCTAGAAACATCTATGAATGACTTCTTTGTGCCATGCACAGTAGTTCCAAGTACTGAAGATACAGCAATGTCCAAAGTAGACAGTTGCCTTCCTAGACTTACATTCTGGTTAGAAGAGCTCAACATTGGACGAGTTCAGTATTCCTTTAACTGTGATGGCTGCTGCCCAGGAGACAGACTGGGTCCGAGACAAAAATAACAAAGGCATTGCTGGTGCAAACATTCTCAGGGGCAATTTGCTGAGCTGTAGCAAACCCTCAAAATGTTTATTCCTTTCAGTCTGGAAATGACCCCGCTAACAATGTATCCCAAGGAAACAGAGGTGCGCTCCAACATGTCTTCACAGGGGCAATCACAGCAGTGTTATTTACCGTATCGAAGACACCGGGAATAACCTTCATGCCTGATTAGGTTAGGTGCAGTAAAATATGGTAGAACTACATGATGAGTGTGCATGTGCTTGTGCAAAATCATGCTGTAGGAGCAGGTTCATGAATTTGTTGAAATGTTAGCAATATTAAGTGAATAAAAAGACAGGCTATAAGACAGAGTACATAATATGATCCTGTTGAATATAAAATACCAAATGGAGAAAGGGTACAAGCGACTCAAAGTCAGAAAGAGACCCAACAACATCCTGACAATACCTACAAGGTGTGGGGGCATGGACGATTTTTCAGGTGTCTGAATTTTCTTAAATGAGTCTGTGTTACTTGTGTAATGGAGCCATTTAATATTAATTGTTTAAACATAAATGCCGAAACCAAGTCTTTACCCCCAGTCAATGGGGCACGCATTCATTAAATGTCTGCTGAAATTCAAGATACTCAAGAGAGGAAAGTTTAAAGAGGTGTGCCTGTGTGTGTGTGTGTGTGTGTGTGTGCAAATAGTTTAATTCTAGCTAAAGGCTTGGGATATTTTATAAATATGACATGAAACGACTCAGTTCTAGAGGAATTTTTCAAATGCCTCATTATGATGTACACATACTGTGTAGATTCTAAAGGGGGAAAAAGAATGGTTGCTGAAAATACAACAATTCCAGATTGGAAATGTGGGCCTCTCCTAATAATAAGGATAATAATGGCTCATTACATTGAACAGCACTTGTAAATGCAAATTCACTTTCAAGTTCTTTCACATTTATTAGCCCAAATACTCTCTGCCAGATATAAAACTCCTTGGAACCCTAACTTTGCATTCACCCCCAACAATTCAAATAAAGAAGTATTTATGGTTCAGTGGAAATTCTGTCTTCAAATAATAACCTTTCAGGGAATCCTGTTTCCTTCATTAGATGGTTAAGAATTCCTGAAATTTCTTCTGTATGCTAACCTCTTGAATTTGAAAATAAAACCTGTTAATCACAACTGCCACAGGGAAGGAGGAGATTCTAGCTGAAGTGAAACAAGGAAGGTCAGTTGTATCGAGGGGAGGTGCAGGCCACGGGAGAGAGGCAGGAGGCACGCGTGCGCCCGCTCTGCATCCTGCGGTGAGGGCGCCGTGGTCTCAGGGTGCGTCGGCTAACAAAGACTCTAATCCCACCCCAGGGAGCGTGTTTTCTGGATCTACCTCACTGGAATCTATCCTGGGGAGAAAATAAAATAATTAACGGTGATATTCTTCTCACGTTGTATTTTTGCTTAACAAAATGAGTGCTAATCCTGGGCTTTTAGCTGACAATGAAGCTCGCGGCCTGTCCCACGCAAATTGATCACTCATGCCATTTGGGTGTGTGTTTTTGCCGCGTGCATCCTTCCTATCGATACCCCGGGTCTCAGTACTCACAAATTATGTTAACTAGACTGTGAACAGTCTGGAAGGTTTGAAATACCAAACACCTCACCCAAGGCTCAAGCTCCTCCATTACCATCACAATCAAGCAATTATCTCAACACATCCTAGGTGCTTCCCACAAATCTTTTCGAATGTGTACTGAATAGTTTTCATTATGCTGCTCTCAATTTCCAAAATTATGAAGCATTTTGCAATGTTACCTTCGGCAGCATCTTTCTGCTCAAATTCTAAAGAGTCAACTGAAATCAGGTTTCTGAGTCATCCTCTGGCACTAATTGTCATGGGGAAAGGCGTGGGCCGGGTCTGGCAGAAGTAACGCCCTTTTGATGAGCTGCTAATCGGTACCAAATCTTTTATTACAAAACCCTAAGTATGTCATTCTGTAACATAACAATACTTTACTTCCAAAAGGGCCTTACTTTTGCCGGACCCTGTACATTGGAGGCGTTCAAACTGATGCTGTCTGTGGCCCTAAGCACCCTTTTCTGTCACCGTTTATATATTTGTTTCAGAATTGCGTGAGATCAGATGCCTCATTACAAGGTTTGGCTGGATGTGGTGAGGGTAAGAGAGTCCAGTAGGTCCTGAAAATTGAAGTCAGATCTCAGGGAGGGAGCGACCCCAATTTAGGTGCTGGTAGGTACGTCTGAACCCCAAAGCCCCGTGCCCAAGAGGAGCAATGAAATGATAGTCTCAATTAAATCTGAAAGAGCATAAGCAGTAGATGGAACACCTAGCAGTTCCTACAGTGATATTGTAAGAGAAGGCCATGGGAGTGTGACGATCTCAGCACATGGTCAAGTTCAGTACATCAGCATCACCATCAGTATTACCATTATTTGTACACTGCTATCGTCAAATTTCCCAGGTGAGGAATGTAGAGCTCATACCTACCTATTTCCGCGGGTACTCTTTCCAAAACATCCATCACCTCCTGGTTAAAAATGTGTGTTGTATGTTTTAGTCATGTGTGCATGTGTGTGTGTGTGCGCGCGTGTGTGTGTGCACATGTGTGTGCGTGCGCACGTGTGTATATGTGCGTGTGTGCGCGCATGTGTATATATGTGCGTGTGTGTGTGCATGTGTATGTGTGTGTCAGTGTGTGTATGTGTGTGCATGTGTGTACATGTGTGTGCGTGTGTGTGTGCACGTGCATGCATGTGTGTGTGTGCATGCACGTGTGTGCGTATGTGTGCACGTGCACATGTGTGTGTGCGCGTGTGCGCGTGCACATGTGTGTGCATGTGTATGTGTGTGTGTGCGTGCACGTGTGTGTGCATGTGTGTATGTGTGTGTGCGTGTGTGTGTGTGAGCGTGTGTGTGTGTGCGTGTGTGCATGTGTGTACGTGTGCATGTGTGTACGTGTGTGTGTATGTGTGTGCATGTGTGTGCGTGCATGTGTGTGCATGTGTGTATGTGTGTGTGCGTGTGGGTGCGTGCATCAGTCATGCATATGCCTTCATATTACATTTCTCTCCTTTCTCTATGTTACTACAGACAAAGCTGACATATGACTTAAGGGGTGTGATTTTCTACTTGCTGAGCACTTCCCGTGTGATAAAGCTCATCTCCCCCTCGCAGTAACTGCAGGAAGAAGGCACTAGATTAATCCGTATTTTACACGTGAAGAAACAAAAGCATAAAGAGGTAATTAGCCAAGTGAACACTGTTAAATGACAGGGCTGGGGGAATCCAACTGCGCAGGCTGTGCGTGTCCCTTCTCTACGGCCTCTCTGTGACACTACCATCAGAAAAGTCTGCAGTCAAAACTCGAACAGAAAATTCTGAAGTAAATTGGCACGGTGGGGAAGGGAACCTGCAAAGGATGCCCCCGTAGTCTCAGTGACTGTGAAATGTCCTCATGGGTGTCCACGTAGGTGACAAACTTGTTTGTAATCTCCTGAGCCTAGAGCCTAGCTGTACTTTACATACAAACCTCAAATGTCTTTTTCACAGTTTTAAACACTCCAGTTTCCAGGAGTGTAATCTCTGTGTAAATTAACAGAAGCGTTTCCTTCGGTTTTTAACTTCACTGAGATGTTCAGTCACCATTTTGGACAATCTCAGTATTTCCCAAAAGCAACGACCAGTACAATACACCTGCATTCGTTTTGTATTAGCCAATTGCATACGTACATGCAAACGTCTGACGATTACACTTTGTCTTCCAGCATGGTCAAACCTAAACCTTCCTGAATTGAAAAACACATTACATTATTATTATTATTATTATTATTATTATTATTATTATTATTAATTATTATTATTATAAATCACTGCTGTTTTCTCTTATTTCTCATTTATATTATATAGGTTGTATCATCTATAAATTTTACTTTATTAGCATAAGGGATACATTATGAAATATTGGTTATGAAATGTGACATTGGTTTGGATAGAGTTAAGAACCGCTGGTGTAGGAAAAAGTAATAGGAAATATCAGTAAGACGACAATGGTTCCATGCATTTCCGTGTGTTTCTCTAATGATCCCGTGTAAGGGTGATGGGTAAAGCCGGGCACTTGTGGGTAAATGCCTGCTAACTGGAAGACTAAGACTTGGTTTCAGGACGATCTCACGTGTCACCATAAGCAGAGGCATCAATTTAACACATGTTCACTAAGTATCAACTAAGTGCCCAGCGCTATTCTGAGCAATCAACCCAACCCACTTCCCTCGGCTTCAGAGCTCCTATTTCTGTTGGGCAAACTAGACTTTGAACAGGGTGACCACATGTCCCATTTTAAACGGGGCAGAAAACAACGGTCCTGTCCTGTTTCAAACGGCGCGTCGGGCTAGCCTACCGACGCCTTGAATTTGGCGCAGTGAGACGAGCCTTTAAAGTCTTTGAAGGTCTCATCACAACCCAGGTAAATGAGATCAGGGTTACCTGATGGTGCGATCCAAGTTGGCCATCGATTCCATTCTCCCTGCATCAAGGTTTTCTTGTTAAAATACTGTTATTTTGTAAATATTGATCCCCAGACACTTGTCCTTTGCCCCCCTTTCTCTAGGAAGTCTCTGTCTGTGTAAGTACTTAGCTCTGTAATAAATATTTTTGATCTGTAGTAGCAGCCAGGATGCCAAACATTACCAGACTGCAGACCCGAAGTCCTATAAAAGTTTTAAGACCTTGGAGATCACTTACTAAATTATTGACAACTGTATTGTTTGAAAGACTTGCAAGCTAAAAGTGCATATTTAAGGAGAAACACAGTTGACGTGGAGTCTCTTAGGCTCTGACCTATCAGTTCTCGTGCAACCTTATCTTCACAGAAGACCCCTCAACATCGACAGGAATCATGCTGACGGAAGGGGCTGGGAACAGGCCTCCGATAGCAATGCGTGTGCCTCAGGCACCTTACCTCTCCCGGCAGGACCCAGAGGCGCCTCTCTGACTACAGAGCCAGGCGCCCATCGTCCCCGTCTAACGGGTGACAGAGGAAGCATTCTTTTTCAAATGAAATGGCAAAAATGTGCAAACTCAGGCTGCAAACGCAGGGCCCTTCCGAAGTCAGCTTGCCCTCTACCCACACACAGCAGCGGTGCGGAGAACGGGCCGGAGAAGGACCGGCCCGGCTCCCCTCGCGGGGGTCAACCCCGTGTGCCAACCTGACCGGACAAAAGGGACGCCCAGGCAGCTGGTCAGACCTTATTTGTGGGTGGCTCTGAGAGGCTGTTTCTGGAAGAGATCAGCATTGGATTGGGGGGACTAAGAAGAGATCGCCCCCACCAGTGTGGGTGGGGATGGAGCCCCTGGGGGAGGCCGGGATGGAACGAAACGGTGAGGAGGGGCCGAGCCTCCCCGTCCTGGAGCCGGAACGCCCTGCGCGTTGGCTTCCTGGTTCTGGGGCCTTGGGACACCAGGGCTTGTCCCGGTAGCTCCGATTCTCAGGCTTTGGAACCTGGACTGGACGGCACCACTGGCTCTCCTGGCTGTCCAGCATGCAGACATGGAATCATGGGACCTTTCCACCTCCATAACTGCACGAACTAATTGCTGTCATGAATCTCTTATCTACGTCTATGTGGATATCTATCTACATCTGTGTCTGTATCTAAATCTATGATATTCGTTCGCATTCTCTGGGGAACCCCAACTACTGCAACCATCTTGCAAAAATATATCTGCCTGTTGATGAAGCACTTCGAAAGGGTGAATATTGAAACACAGTAAGTGCTTTCTGATTTCTTAACTAAAACAGCTGCTGTCTCGACCCCATGTGGTCACGCCTCACCCTACTTTGTGTTTGACAGTCCTTACACCTCTCCATTTTTATATTAGAGGCTCGTCTATTGTCGCCCCACAACTGCACCCCAAAAATCGAAGGCTTCTGATGACAAGAATTTTGTCTATTATGTTAATTTTTATATGTCCAAGGCCTATCCACCATCCTGCTATGTTTTTGGTGAATAAATGACCACATGTCACCTTATCTTACAGACCAATAACTTTTAAGCTGAAGGTTCATTGTAAAGCCAGAGGGGAAAGTGCAGAAAAACAGAAGAATTTATGAGTAGATCTTCTGGGACGATGGTCCTAGGTCACACAGTACCAAACAGACACTTCCATCTTTGGGACCTTGCTAAGATTCCCAACATCTTCGTAACCTCGTAAAATCAGTGCTCCTTACACCATGGCATTTTTTAATTGAACATAAAGACATTTTCCATTCAGCCTCACCCACCTAGTCTTTGCTTCTAGTGACAGCGCTCCTGAGAAGTGGGTCGCCCAAGGGTGAGGGTCTTTCTGGACTGATCTGAGAGACCAGCGTGCTTCAGAGACTCTGTCATTCTTTCCGAGAAGTTGGAGGGCTCAACAGGGCCCCGGGAATGATGAGAAAATCCCCATCTCTCCCAGGCCTGTCCTGAAAGTGGGAGTTTATGATCTGGGTGGAGACAGTCACACACGGGGCAGTTCCCACCTCCTTCTGCATTCAGATGGGAAATAGTGTCAGGCAGGAAAACTCCCCTTTGACTGTTTTTGTTGGGATGGAAGTCAGTCCCAGAAATCATCCTGCTATGCGTTCACCCGACATAAGGCCCTGGACGTTGAGTATTTTGTCTGATATAACTTTGGAAACACCTAAGCTCCTCGGAAGCATTGGCAAAAAGTGGCCATTCGTACTCAGAGCCCAGGTTTCAATTAATAAGATGGCTGTATTTCAGGACACAAATAATAAAGAGCAGGGAGGGGTACCCAGAAAGCCAGATGTTCTATTATCCACAGATGACATTCCATTATTATTTATGGTGTAAAAATTAAAAGAGAAAAAAATGAATTTTGTAACAAGGTCTTATTAATTAATTTACAATAGGTCCTTTTGTAAAAATGAATGTTGTATTTAAATTCTCAACTACATGCTCCTGTGGCATAAGGTGAGGGACAGTCAAGCATCACAATTTTGGAACTCAGGGAAATTACAAAACAATTTCAATGCAATGTCGTTTCCATGCTGTCAAGGTGTTCCCTGCCGAAGTCCTTTATGTGGCATAGCTAATTCTGTTTGAATAGCAAGCACAAGTAGATGTTAATCTAGCTAAGGTCAGGTCATTATGAACTCCAACTTAGTGAATAAATCAGTGTCCACTGGACATCGAGAGTCCCTAATACCTTTAAATAAGGATGGGGGGTGGGGTGGGAATCCGTGTTTAGTCTTCTTCAAACTATTTGTCCTGAGTTCAAAATTCTCCAATTCTACTTTCGTGCTATGCTTAAATCATAATTTAGGGTTTGGTACATTCTGTGGCTGCTATCAACATACTTATATATTTTCAGTGTCCTAATATATGTTAAATCTTCGCTTTACATATGTAAAACTAAGCATCGTATGTCACAACTGCCTCCGTTTTTAATATTACCTGCATTATGGAAATCAGCTTACCTAGCTTGGGCCTCTATTTGCCAAATCAAACATCAAGAAGCGAACACTTAAATGAACCATCACAAGAATCTTTCCTTGGAGTGGCCGTGAGCTGCGCGGGGAAAGCCGCTGTGAGGGCGCAGGCCCCTCGGAGCTGCCGTGCGGCCTTCGCACTGCCAAGGAGGCTGACAGGCAGGCCCCCCTTCCCTACGGGTCCCGTGGAAATACGATGCTGCACAAACCCCCAGCAAACAACCATAAATCTGGCGAATGTTCGCTGTGTCTGTGAAGAGGGAATGATTCTCCCCAGACAAGCTTTGGAAAATAATGTATTGATTTCTGATGGCAATTTATTGTTCTTGACAATCAACTGGGCTGATACTGCGGCCTTAAATTATGACCCTTCCTCTCCCTTTCCTGGTCCTCGGAATGAAATCGGAGAGCCAGAAAGCTTCAAAGAGGTCACCTCCAAAATACAGGGAATTTAGATGGTTTTGGTGGTTTCTGTCTTAAAACGTCTACTTGTCCTGTTCTTTTTTTATTATAGCAGAGTCGCATTAAATGACCTGGCATTAACTAAATGTTAGACTTTCAGCTGGAGTACCTCTGACCCACCAAGGCTTCGAAGATCCAAGCCTCCACACTTCCCAGGACACTGAGTAGCAATGTTATCCCAGGGGGGCCTTGGGTGACAACACTGTAAGTATCTCATAAGTGGTGTGTGGATTTGATTTGTCTTCGTTTTTTAAAAAGGGGGGAAAAGCTCTATAGGTTTTCTTCATTCTGACAGGGAATTATTTCTGAGATCCTCATCCATCAATTACCTGAGCCTTCACAAAGTGGAAACCATTGTCTTCCGTTACCTGAGAGCAGACAGTGAGAAGCTACTTCCCAGACACAGTGCTGGGTTTCTTGCTTGATTGTTTGCTCTTTAAGACTGGGCTCCACAAAAGCAGCCTCTGAGCCAGGGGTTCCAGCACAAGTTTATTGAGATAAATGTTGACAGAGAAGCCCACGTTCATTTCCACTGGGCTTAGAGCTGGAATAATGCTGGGTAAGGGCTTCTGGGCATCCGCCTCACCCCAAACAGAGCCTGAGCATCGGTCACCTCGGAGGGGAGCCCAGACAACACGGAAAGACCTAGTCCCCTGGTGTGGTTTGACTCCCTGAAAAGCAACTCCAACTGGGGATGTTTTCATTATACAAACCAAAAACTAGATTTTCTCTTTTCTGCTGAAGTCCACGGGAATGAGAATATCCATCACGGGCACTCGAACGTTTTAAGTGAGGGAGGCATCAGGCTACCTCTGTGAGAATTCTGGGTTCGGGGGCACCGAAGGCCTGTGCACACCTCTGCGGTCCCAGGCTCACTTGCCTTTTGGAAAATTCTACCTTACGTCCTCCAGGCTTTTGCTGTAACAGAGCTCAGTGTTCCCCTACAGACCGGATTGCTGGTTATGCATTCCTGTTCATGTCTATAAATACCTTAGGAAAAAGGAAAGCTTTAAAAGAAACCAGATTGTAAGAACCACACCAACAGGAGAGAAGGTGCAGAGAGCAAGGTGGACAATGGCGGTCCGTAAGTGAAGAGATGATGAGCCAAACGCGACCTGGAGTTGTCACTGCTTCTCTGCACACAACTTCCTTTCTCTCTGTAATGAAGTCTTTCGAATCCGGCATACATTCTGAAACTCATCACATTCCCTACTCTGTCTTTTAACTGTGAACCATTGCAACTCAGGCCAGACACCCCCACACTGTACGGCTTTGCCTAATACCTCTGATTTTAAATGTTATATTGCCTATAAGTAAAAATGGGACAGGATGCTTCCTGATGTGATCTCTCGTATTGGTAATTATTTACAGAGACAAGCAAAAACCATGCTATCTAGATGAAGCTTTACCAGTCACAAAGTAAATAATAAGCCAACAACGAACTCTCACGGATAGATCCAATTTTGAAACAAACATTTCAGACAAATTAAAGCCCCTTCTTATCAGTAATCCACAAGGAGTGGAACCAGAGATACAAGTTGGATATGAGTTTCATGACGTTTTCTAACTCTCTGGTTATATATCCAGTCTTTCATCTCCTAGCACCATGATGCGAGTCATTATTTTATTTGAAATACAACTGACTATATTTTTTAAGTGATAAATAAAAAATGTCGGTGCTCTATATCAGTTACTAACTACTCGTAACACATCGCAAACTTAACATCAACATACCAGGTACCATCACATCATGACTGAGAACCGCTCCGAGACTTTATAAGACAATCCTCCCCAAGGTTCAAAACCAATTTTTGAAAGAAATCAAATCAGAACCTGTCCGTCACTCCCTTCTGGAAGCATTTATTGAAGACCGACTTAGGAGCTGGACCAGCAAAACTCAGAATTCATCACGATACCATTTCCATTTGTGGTGTTGTAGTTCTATCAAGACCAACATTATCCCAGGGTAACCCTCCACGCTCTCCTTTGTGCTCGGGAGAGTTCCTTCGTGCAAACGCCGTCTCCAAGGGCAGAAACCTATCGTGTGTAGCCAGTACGGAGGGTGCCTGCCAAGGACTAGAGGCCTGTGGAATAGTCACTGGATGAATGAACAAATCTCAGAACTGTCACATATCTTAAAATAAATAAAGAAAAATAAAAATGACTAAGTTATTACTCTGTGATTTGTCCACTGTTACCATACTCGTAGAGAGATTTCCTGGGGCCTTTACCAAGTTCTACCGCGACCAGGACAGCAAGGCTCCCCCTCGTCACCCCCTCACAAAGACTCCATCTCCCGGACACTCCCTCCCAAGGAGTTCAAGGGCAGAGAAGGCTCTCGGAGTAGTGACCAATACTGGTGACGCTGACATCTTTCATTCCCCTCTCCATTCCTCCTAGTGGAACATTCTTGTCTTCTCCCTCCTGTTTCTAGGACACATGGTCTCTCCCAACCATCCAACTTCTCCAGAACGTGAGTCTCCTGTCCATCTTGCCTCTTCCTTCCTCTGGTACCCGAGAAGAAGGCCAGAACTCTGCCTCTCCAAGCATGGATCCCAATCTTTCTCTCACTGTTAGTCTTCTGGGTTATTGGACTGTTTTAACTTCAGCGTGGCCTTGGGTAGTGAAATACACAGGCAACAAGCAGATTAATACACTGAGATACACTCTACGTCATTAACAAGTTTTTTATAAGTAAGCTTTCTATGAGGCACAACTCTTGTCCGTGGCACGGCACCGCCACGCTTTTAAAAATCATTGCCTATTGTGGGGCACCCCTTTTCAAAGAGGATTTTGAGCAATTCTGAAATGAGCATTCTTACACTTAAATGTTCGTGACTATCTCTAATGATATACCTGGGGTGTATCCGTCGGTGTGGAAATACTAGGCCAAAGGATTGAACTCTTTCTAAGACAAAGTCCAACCAGAGACAAACGAGATGATAGAATATCGCCGGGCTCGAAAGAGCCACGTAAAACACACGGAGACAACACCATGTCTCACTGAAGACCGGTCTGCACCCCCCAGGAGTTTTCCTCTTGGCCATTTCATTATTTTAGAGTGCAAGACGGTGCTGCTACAGCCCCTTAAAAGTACGACAGGTCAAACATGACAGCGTGTCCCCTGGTGGTTTGGGAGAGTGTGATTGACAATCAAAACCTGCTCCCTGCCCCTCGCGTCCGCCCGGCTACGTCAGGGTGTCTCAGTGGCCGGGAGCAGGAGGCGACGGGAGAGCCTGCTGCTGAGAGCGGCTTTAATAGGGCAGGAGCCCAGCCTGACGAGCAGCCCGTCCGCTGGGTTTGGGGGACACCCAGAAGTCAGAGCTGCTTTATTTCCTGCCAGGTCTATTCTGACCGCAAGCCGGTAGGACATACGGGCGTACCGAAAGGTTATGGACACGATAATGAGAACTCCGTGTGCCCATGTGGACCCTAGGGAGTTGCAGAACATTGTCACACTTTTTATTTTGGTGGTGGCTGTGAGAGGGACCCAGTGACGCATCACAAACACCTACGCAGGTGCACCTGCTGCACGCCCTGAACCGTTCCCGGGGACACAGAGGTTGGTGTCCGTGTGCCCGGATTTATGGCTTCGGAAATGAGGGCAATTTCACCTCACTGCTCCCCTAGGCTTTCCAAAAATACCGCTTTCTTTATGTGCATGTTTGAAGTCTCAGGCCAATTGGTTTTAAGAATATTCCCGTCTAAGGTCACTAAAGAATCTGTGGGGCCCAGTGCAAATGAAAACATGGGGCCCATTGTTCAAAAATTATGAAGAATTTCACAACAGTGACAGCAGAGCGTGACACCAAGCTTGGGGCCCTTCTAAATGGGGGGGCCCGTGTGATTTGCAGAAATCCCCCCCCTCTCAAAAGGAGAAAGCGCATTATCACCTTCATCATGAAGTGTCCCGGAGAGGGTGGCCCTTTGCAGGAAAGAATGGGGCTCTAGGTACACTGAGTAAACTCACTAGATCAAAGAACGTGCTGCAGAATAATGTGCCGAATCATATAAAATTGCTGATAGTGTTTACCTACAAACAGCCATTTCACATGGCCCGGCCTCGTTCATGGTAGCTGGCAGGGTCGTAGCACGCACACTACACACATGCGTAGACAGACACATCGATGCAACAACGGACGGAGAGAGAGAAGCCCCTCCAGCAGGCATCGCGGGAGCTCCACGGACAGCTGCTCGGGCTGCGCACGGCCCAATCTAGGGGCGTCACTCACGTGAGCCACAGTGTGGACGGCAGCCATGGGGCCCCCAAAGAGGCTACCCTTAGGGGCGCAGAGGATGTTCTCTGAGCCCTGACCCTCTCTCGCTCTGGTGCATATGCTAACAACTGCCAGCTGGCCAGCCCTGCGCCGTTTGCAGGACTAGCTAAAGGTGCCCGTTTGTGCAGTACCCTGGCACGGAGACGCAGGGGCAGCCCTCGAAGAGCTTCGTTAATTGAGACAGGAGTCAGCTTTCATGCCCAGGGTAAAAGGAGAGGAAAATAATATAGCAGATAGCTTGTTATCAGAACTGGTTAGTTGAAGGGATCATTTACAGGGAAAAAGAGAAAATAATCATACATGCTACATAATTACACAAATAGAAATCTATAGTAATGTATGACATGCCACATACAAAAATAAAAGTTTAGATACCTGATAGACAGACAGAGTGTTTTCGGTACAGTACATTCTATGCTATTGTAACAAGGAAACCCCGAAATTACAGCAGATCAGTTAAGACAGAGTTGACTTCTTGTCTGTGAAGCAGTATGGGCAGAGGGAGCAGATGGGGTCCACCCCAGCCCCGACCTTCCATTGTCTCGAGGTCCTGGGGGGACACCCCAGCTCCCACCTCTGTGTGGGCGCTCCAGCCGGTGGGAAGCGAAAGGTCAGGTTGTGTGTGTGTCTGCTCCTCTCAAGGGCCTGACGGAAATGGGACCCATGCCTTCTGCTCGCGTCCCTTCGGCCTGAGCTTAGTCACAGGGCCGTACTGGGCTGCAGAGGCCCCGTGGGAATTCTCTAGTTCGGATGCTGTGGCCCAGCTAGAGTTCAGGGTTTCTACAATTGAAGGAAGAATAAATAGCAAATAATACAGTCTGTGCACTAAGTAGTTTATCTGAACTTTTAAAACATATAAATCTACAATCTTTTCCATTTTTTTAAATCTGGAGTGCAGATCTGCTGAATGGAGTGCCACAATTCCTTTCTAACATGACATACAGTGTGTGACGCTAATTTCCGCTTTCGGTTCCTAGAAAACGCTGCGAGACCTCAAAGCGCCCGTAATTCGAGTCCAGATGACTAGCTGTTTTCAGGGTAGTTTCAGTCTTATAAGTCTCTCTCACTTCTAATTTGACAGCATTCTTAGCTAACTTCCTTTATCCTTTTCTTTCAAAGCATTCAATTTAGTTTTCCCAGAGCCAAGTCTCTTTTCACACTCATAATTCATCGGTGTATGCAATGCTCAATTAAATGCTATAATTACAATAGCACGGACGACGACCACGAACGGAGTGAAGACAGCAGAGCTACCACGTGGTGAGCACAGAGCCTCACGGACTGAGCGCAGGTGAGTGAGATCGCCCACCAGCCGGGGTAGGTAGCATGAGGTCAGGCGGCCAGCATGCCGTCCTCGGGGAGATGGAGAGTCAATGAACAAAGCAAGCAGGTTGAGTGGAGTTCTCTGAACAGAACTTCAGCTACGGCTTTAACAGGGCAAGCCACTAACCAATAAACAAAAGATCCCAGAGCGCGTGTGACGTGGGAGCCACCGCCCAGCGCCTTCTCAATCGTGCCGTGAGTACACGCCTCCGACAGACTCGCTGGGGCTTAAAGGTGCAGAACGACCTTCTCCCCAGCAATGTCTGACCACGCGGTGGTCACCTGAGCAGAGCCCGCTTCCCCGCGCGGGAAGACCGGGCCAGGTGGAAATCATTCTCATCGCCTGTCAGCTCCCAACCTGCCGCCCCCTTCAGGGGGTTTTCAAAGACAGTTTTCCTTGCTCATGATTTCTGGCTTCTGTACTGACCTTAGAACCGGACCTCGGGCAGAGCGAGGGTCCACGGAGCTGGCCTGTGTGCTGGAAGGGGCCAGCGCGCTGCGGGTTAGTCTTAGTGCACACATAAGACACCAGAATAATTTCTCAACAGCATTTGGGGGTGTGGGGCTGACTTGGGCATTTGCAGAATTTACCTGTCCCCCATAGTCTCATCCGGTCAATAAAGTGCCATCTCATTTCCCCCCAACCCTATTGAAAAAAATAGCATAGTGCTTGTGTAATGCTGTTCTGAGAGGATTTATTGCTAAATAATTGAACAACATCGATCTTAATATTGAATTACCAGGCCCAGAACATGTCCTTCGTGTTAACAAAGGGTGGCTGATGGCTGTCAAAGCCCAGCCCATTGATACATTTACGTACTCTGGGGTTCCTGGTTTGTTTTGAAAGTAAGGAAATACTTTATTTTATCCATTTAAAGCCAAGATATAACCCTTTAAGTCTATTTTATTTTTGATCAGGCAAAAATAAAATAATAACATCAGACAAAAGAGTGGTTTCTTACTGTCCACTGGTGTTAGTGAATCTTTCCTCGGAAGAATGAGTCGTGCCGTCGGCAGTCTCCGCAAACGTAGGCTTGTGTTTACAAACATAGTATTTGCTGGTGAGCCTGCAACATGGAAATGTTCTTCTGTTTTTCTTGGGACGTAACCATGTGTCTATGCATTCATCAAAACATTTATTGAGATCCTGCTTTGTGCCAAATTCGTCCCGGGAGCCAAGGGTAGAAGATAGAACCTCTGTCCCCATGTAACTGTGAGTCAGACCAGAGCACACACGTAACTACAGGCAGTTAAAGGGTCGACACAGAGAACTACAAAGTGTTAGAGAGGCACAGGAGACACACCTCGAGGCTGCTTCGTTGCTCAGAACAACACATCTGTGGTCCTCCCTCTCAACAGCCATGTAAAAAGCATGACGCTCATCTTAGAAATTTAAAACATTTTTAGATAACCTTCTAGAAGATCCTTGAAAACACTTTCCTAAAGACACCATGGGTTTTCTCAAAAGCGAAAGCTCCCGGGTGTTTCCACTTTGACCTGAGCGGGGGTCAGCCGACTGCTCCGCTTCCACCTGTGTTGGCGTGGGCCGAGCGCTGAGGAGTTTCCACAGGTTTTCTTAATGGTCGAAAAACAATCCAACGAAGAGGAATCTTTTGTGAATGTGAAAACTGCGTGAGATGTCAAATGGAGTGTTCCTACGTAAAGTTCTGTTGGCGCACCGCCACGCCCACCCATTTGTGGTCTGTCACCGCTTTCTCACGGCAACGGTGGACCTGAGTGGCTGTGACCAAAGCAGCATGGTGTGCAGGCCTGAAATATTTCCTGTCTGGCCCTCGCCTACAAAACGTCGCCAACCCCAGGCTTGGGGAATCCATTGACTTCTGAGACGGCCATGAAAAAGTGGAAGCATGTGGAGTCCTAGCAACCGTTAGTTGTGTGTCCCAACAAAGTGTCCGTCAGCAGAGTCCTTGTCCTGTTGTCCCTCTCTGCTTAGCTACTTTCCATGCGTGACCTCCATAAAGAGATTAATCTGTGGTTGCCCACGCCTGTCCCCATGGTGTCACAGTTAGCAAGCCTTAGAGGCCTGGAAGGGTGACAGAGCCCCTCCCCCAACCCAGAGGCTCTACGATCCGCCCAGGACAAAGCAAACCCTCCCTCACTGACCTTGCACGTCTACCCGAGCCCACCCCCATCACCCCCGCTCCCAACCCCTATGCTCAAGTGGACACCCCCCTTCCAGAGCACCTGGAAGTCTCCTGGATGTGACTTAAAGATTGAAGGAATGCGAGGAGGGAGCTCAATGCAAGGACTGAATTAGAGCAGAATTGTGCCCTGGGCATTTGCAAGCAGCTCTGTGTAGAGTTCAAGTTAACATCTGCCCTCAAATCTCCCTCCAGTTTCTCTTTACAG
This sequence comes from Lyroderma lyra, assembly GCA_004026885.1. Lineage (NCBI taxonomy): Eukaryota > Metazoa > Chordata > Mammalia > Chiroptera > Megadermatidae > Lyroderma > Lyroderma lyra. Next base: position 15,885 of record PVJL010006695.1, on the reverse strand, counting down.
CAAAGGAACCTAAACAGCCAGCCGAATGAGTCCACTCTAAGGTTCCTTTTAGGGTGATTACACACTGCCAGTTAGAAGCACATTTCCTCACCTTGTTGGCCATTACTTAGACCTTTCGGTAAATGTAGTGCTTTCACGCGTCTTACAATAATGGGTCTAAGACTTTTGTAGTAAAAGAAGATTGCTTTTACCTTTTCTCCCTCAATTCTTTTTTCCTCGCTAATTTTCATGTGGGGAAAATCACACTCATCAAGTCCAAGGGAGCATTACAAAGAGCGTAGGTGACTCGGTTCACATGCCCGCACACAGGTGCACGTTCCTCTCTGCCTGTGTCACGCACTCGGGGCAGGGACGTGGCCTTCTCACAGCCAAAACCTTTGGAAGAAGGCACGTGAATGGTGACGACTGTGCTTTTGCTCAGCATGAACCTCGGTCCCAAAGTCCGAGAAAGAACACTCCACCCAGGTTCCTTTAGAGCAATGGTTCTCAGTAGGGACAACGCCATTGTTTAGGGGGCATTTTGGAAATCTGTGGGGGCATTTTTACTGCCATAATAGTTAAGGGCACTACTAGCATTTAGGGGGTGGGTCAAGGATGCTAGCTGTGCTCTGAAAGATTGGACAGTCCTGACCTACTAAAAGGTTGTTTCCACGTCTCCGTGACTCTGGAGTGGCCCCATTGAACACAGAGAACCAACGTACTTTTGGATGATTTAATAATAGTGAATTTTTCAGGAATATAGCTCTAATGTAATTTTTCCTTAACTTTGCTAAAAAGGCATGTATTTTGTTGTGTTTTTCCTTATTTTTGTTAAAAGGTATGCATTTTGTTAAGAATTTTACCAAAAGTTAGTTGTTCACCATTTCGGAAAATCATATTAAAATGACAACACTTCCCAGGGTATGGGATTGGCGCATAGAAGCCATCTGAATCAGTCTGCAATTGCAACTGTCACAAACACAACGATTCCGTGTAGATGTACAGGCACGCGTAGACAACCCTGGGGTGTGCACATTGATGGACTGATGGCTCTCTCTCTATCCCTGGGCCAGCACTGGGCCACACCTCTGCCTCCACTGCCAATACTGTCCCGTGGGTGAAACATCAACTTCTGTCTTCACGTTTCCACTATATTTTTCACATCTCTTTTTTCTATAGCAGCTTAGTATGCACCCTAACCATCATTAAACAATCTTCAGACAATATGAATGTGTTTGCATCACTGCAGCTTAACTCTGCATGACATCAAAGCCCTCAGATCTTCAATAAACTTTCTCTGTGTTGCAAGTGATTATGGGATTTGGAAGTAGGAGGCAGGGCTGCACTACCCTCTGGGTTAGACAGGGTGTGGCATGGAGACACCTGTCACAGAAGTAAGAACTCACAGAGTTGCCCAGGATTCTGCCCCAAGCCCGTCCTGATGTCTACTTAGGATCAAGTTCAAAGATCTGAAACAGGAATTGGGGCATCTGCAAGGCTTGAAGTAAGGATTTGAGCCATACCAGTAGGTTGAATCCTATTAAGTTGCTGATATGCAATCACAACTCACTCTAAAATCTCAATCATTGCTTTCACTCTGGCAGAGGGCAAGGGTCTGGTACTTGGCTTAGAGCAAAGTCAAGCTCTCCAGTAATCACATCCTCTGAGCCCCTGTCAGAAGTGAACTTAACTGACTATGTCCTATTGTCCTTTGTGTACCCAGCACATAACACGGAACCAGGATCACAATAGGTACTCAATAAATATTTAATTCATTAATTAAATAAGCAATGATGGATGGACTCCACACAGAAGAATTCAAGAAGAAGCAAGACAAATCATTCACAATGAATTTGTAGAACTCAGTTTGGCCCTGGGGCATTGGAGGGGTACAGACAGATGGGGCCTTGGATAGTACGGCTTCTGAAGTCAAACCTCAGATGGGAATCTTCGGTAAACATCGAGAACTAACATCTGGAATGCATCATCTGAAAAGCTTCATCTGCAAGCTGAAAGGATCATGAAGGTCACGTGCAACCCTATTATTTTAGAATGTACAGTTAAAACAGGCTCTGTCCTACAAGTGTTCTGTTTCCAAACCCAGCGCCCTTCCCAATGGGTCCTTTTGCCTATTTTTTGGATGACTATGAAGTTAATTCATTTCACAGTGAGGGTGAAAAGGAGTAATCATCAATAAATCAAAACACGATTTCTGCCCATGTGGCTTTCTCAGAACCTGACGTGGAATTACCGTGTCATCTCGGCACTGTCGAGCAGAGACGAGCAGCGCTCGGCCTGCTGACGTTTTCCTTGGAGAAGGGGGAAAATGAGCCAAGTATAGAAGTCAGACAAGAAGGAGCAAGCCACGTAGACTGACCATTCCAGGAAGAGTAAAGCAATGGCTTCCTCTAGGAACGCGATGGGGTATGTCGGAGGAACAGTAAGAAGGCCAAGGCCAAGGCCAAGGCCAAGGTGGCTGGAGCAGAGCGAACGGCCGGTAGCCTTTGTAAGCACTTCTTGTCCGTGACGAGACATCATGGCTCAAGGCCGTGAAGAGGATTCTGCCTATTCATACTTCACAGTCACGAGAGCAAAGGCATCTCTGAGGGGGAGATTAGGGGAGAAGGCCCCAGAATCAGAGGGAAGTCAGGGGGAGGCTGTCTTGACAGCCTAATTGTTGCTATTTTCCTCCTTTTGCCTACGTTCCCCCATCTAAAACTCTGCCAAACTTTTTCAATGAGTTAAATCACTTGCTTTCATTCCTTTATTATACTCAAGCGAGTGTATGTACGAAGAGCACAGGGTGATAAAAACCACAGAGAAAGAAGGTGGGGTTTTTTAATACAAAAATGTGGTTCTGGTTTTGGGACTTGTTCATTTGGGTTCATCTTGACTGTAGTTCTTTGGTGACAAGTTAAACACCTGCGAAGGGAATAAAGGAACGTAAATATGAATAAAACACATTGGATAAAGGGTGGTCAATGGACTGTTACTTCTACGCAGGGTTGACACAGGAAACTGAAATCTCTACTCTCAGCCATCAACATTTTAACCTTTCAAGGAAGTTTTCCTGTAGAAAGGAGTAATTATATATAATCAGATTCAATTACGGTAAGTGGAATGAGATGCAACATTCATATCGATGATGCCAGCGAGTGGCTTGCCTGGCCTTTGGGAGTGTGTCAACAAGATGTCCCCCGACAGCGGAGAAGGGTCCTGTTCAGGGCCACTTCTCAGACAAAAGCAAGAGGCAGGACCTTGTCAGGGGAAGGCACTGTGACAAAGAATCTTTCCTAGATCCCAGTCAGCTGTCTTCATTCCACATTCGAGAAAAGCTGTGGGGGACGGTCCCTCAGCATTTTAATCCCAAATTTCAGGGCTGGGGACGCTTTCTTGGAATTCACGTATCAGGAGACACTCTGCCTAACGCAGTAGCAACTTGAATAAGAATCTGAATTGCTCCCAAGTCTCCAAACCCAGGTTCATTTTTTGGCGACGTATTCATGGGCGGGGAAGGAATGGGTTCCATCTCTTGGAGTTGGGCTCCATTTGCAAGACAGAAAGATCATAAAGGTCACCTTCGACCCCATTATTCTAGAATTCTGAGACTACTGACCATGAAAAAAAAATATTAAACTAAGGTCCCAGTAAACTGGAGATGTCCTAATGGCTACCTCAAAAAGGCAGAAACAGCAGGTGACACTGTGGAGAGACCACTCTGAAAGGAATAAACTCGGCGTCACTGGGGTTTGCAGGCTCACTGAGCAGGGGCAGCAAGACGCCACTCAGGGGTCCAACACGTGTTGACTAAGTGTCTCTAATGGACCCCGTGTGGCTCTGAGCCTCAGTTACCAAATGGAGGTGACAGCTGAGGTGGGGGTTAAGGTCACTGGACCCGTCCTCATGGTGTTGATCTCTTCCGTCCTTTTACCCTAAGGTCTCATGGTCCTGTATTCATAATGATCAGAAGCCCAGTTAAAAACATATTCTGTAAAAATTATTAATACAACCAAGTAATAAAATAAAAAGAGAGCCCTACCATTAGTACTCTTATGAGTTTCACTATCAATAGTAATAGATGGGTTATAACTGGGGTCAATCTTTATGCAGCGCTTACGCCACCATGTACAGAGAGGAAACGGGATTAGAGTGACGCCAGCCGCGCTCAGACGCACCGCGCAGGCCGGAGCCTACACACGGGCGAGCCCGGACTCGAAATGGGCCCGTGCCGTGCTTTTCTGTCCTGTTTAAAGGGGGACGTCTGGTCGGCCTACTCCCACGTCACCTTGAGGAAAGCCACCTCCCCAGAGGCCTCGACACCTGCACGGGGACCTGCCACCAAGTGCTGAGGCATCTCTGCCGTCCTGCCTGCAGGATTCCTTTCTCCTGCTCCCAGCCTCCGAGAACACCCTCTCCCCAGGGTGAGCGTTTCCACACGTGAAAAAAAGGCAAGAAAGTGGCAGGTGGCTGGTGGCTTCCATGAGGCAAAGAGGCACAACAGGACCTCTCTCTGAAAAAATAAAATTAAGACTTTGAAATGTATAAAAGAGGTAACAGCTCACCCCACCGCCCAAAAGCAGAGCGCCCACGGACAGCTTTGCAGGCGAAAGGGCATCGAGCAGCTCACCGACGCAGGGAGTGAAGCCGGTGCACCCACAGGCCCACAGACACGGTCAAAGCTCTGGCGGGGCACCGAGATGCTGGGTGTGGTTCCCAGGGTGGAAGCGGGGGGCGGGGGTCTTGCTGCAGGGCCCTCTGTCACTGCCTGCACCCCAAATGCTGAGTGCTCGTGCGCTCCCCGCCTAGTTCTGTAAAAGCGAAGGTCGTTTTCCGATTGATTTCTCTTCGGGAAGCAGGCAACGAGGCGGGTCTTTGGTCAAAGCAAAGGGACGTGCTGCGAACTTCCGAAAAGTGGGGGTACCTGCGCCTTTGGGTGGACTGTGGGAGCCCCCCCCAGGGGGGAGTCTGCCTGTGGGAGCTGCACCTTTGTTCGGACTTGGCTGGTTTAGAACTCTGTGGAAACAGAAGCTCACTTGTGGGGAGCGGGGGGTCGTGCAAATATCATTTGTCGGTCCACCCTGAGTCTGTCCGCAGCCGAGGGAATCCCCCTCCCCCACCCACTGCAGAAGAAGCCACTTCTCGTCTATTAGCAAATTTCATTTGCAAACAAAATAAAATCAATCGTAGATTCATTTCACCTATTTGTAGAAATAGTTTAATACAAATATTCCTAATCTGTACAAGAATCCCCTCGGAGCTCTCCGGTGAGGAAGTGGAAGCATCTTATTGGCTCTCTCATTAATGAATGCGGTGAAAGCCCTGGCAGGTGTTCACCCTGTACCTGTATGAAGTCATGATTTCACCTATTTTTTAACGTTATCTTTTAATGCCTGGTTACCTGCTTGAAACACATCGACAGAACAAGGACAATAAAGGGAGGAGAGACCCAAGTTAATAGTTCCGTAAACTATCTTGTCACGCCTGCCTGTCCTTGCCTCTTTTCGGTCACACGTAAGTTTTGAGATGGCTGTGACACCTGCAGGACACGGCTTTGAACTTAAGACTTGAAGTCTGTTTCCTAGTGGCTCCTCCTTTCTGGTACTTGAGGCTAATTCTCAGACTTGAAGCTCTGAACACCGCTCTCAGCAAGTGTGTGGGCTCCACACTTGGTGGCTGACATTAGCATTTCCCCCCGGAGAGTAATTGTGAAGGCCATTTGTGTTCTTTCTGCAGAAAAGTGACAGAATTGAATAGAATTTGCATATGCATTCATCTGCCACGCTTGAACTAAAATACTACCCTTCAAAAATCCCAATCCAACCAGTTTTGAGTGGCTGTCCAAAATCTGCTGCTTAGCCTGTCAAGCTGCTCTCAAACGACGTCCAAGGTCTCCCCACCACCACCTCCCCACCGCCCCACCACGAAAAGTAGGTTCCAAATCACTGATCGCGATGCATTCGAAGTCTGTCGGCGTCTGGCTGTCTGATGCTGTAGCACTCCGTAATACAGAGGACCCATCATTTCCAGACTTAACCGGTGACTTCTGTGTCCCCTCCACAATCCTGTGCCCTGCCCCCCCCCCACGAGACTCCCTTTCTCTGCCTCTCGACCTCTTACTCACTCTGCAACCTGATCTTGGATTCACCTGACCAGCTCCCTCACTGTTTCCCTCCCCAAAAAATTCAGTGGACCCCTCATCTGTGGTCTTAGGGCACTTGAGCCATATCGGGAAGACAACACGTGGCCGCAGGTGGGACAGGCTACAACATCTGCAGGACTCGGTGCAAAACAAAAGTGTGGGGCTCCTTGTTCAAAATTATTAAGACTTTCAAGATGACAAAATCAGGGCACTGGGAATTCTCCCCTTAACACCCACCTCTCTAGGATGCCGCCAAAGTTCGGGAGATGGTGTTCTTTCTTACCAGGTTAAGCAATTAACTCAGCTTTGTCTGATCAAGAACTCGCCCCAATGATATTTGGGGAGCCAACCATTGGCAAGCTGCCACCTCCTTTGGGAAGCCCTCCGGTTGGTCCCAAGGGTAAGACTTCACTTCAAGGGAACCCAAGAGCTTTTCATTAGATCCTAACTGTGTCTGGCACCAGTCCCTCTTAAGGTTGCGACAAGTGAGGATACCTGCAGGAGGCTAAGCACCTGAGGGCAGAAGGCCTGCAGCACGCAGGTCTGCTCCCTCCTGGGATGCCTGACCCATCGTGACCGTAAGTACAGGAGTGGGAAAGGGCGCGTAAGCAGGGACGAAGGAAAATAATACGTCGCGGTAGTGAAGCCCTCTAGGAAAAATATGGGGGTTCAGTGGAAACAAGGTAATGTTAGGGCAAACCCACCTGGGTTCCCGAACTCTGATTCTATGAGGATTATTTACATCTGTAAACTGGAGATGACTGTTAACAACAGCAATAACTTTGTTAGTGCGGAAACAGACAGCAATGAAAATAATTCTTACATATAGACACACAGCTGTTCAATAAAGACCCAAATGACCCCTGCCCAGACTGCAGAAAACTTAGGGCTGCCTCCGGGGGCACCCTCATTCAGCTTCCCGATCTGTAAACAAAGGTCTGGTGCTTCTATTCTCTTTGAGTCGGTTTTAACATCTGCCTGGCTTCCTCCTTTAATTAGTAGTTCAATAAAACTTTCAACATGCATGTCTCTTATATTTGTGTGAAAATCATAATTTTATCCTTTAAAAAATTATCCTTTAATATGGAATCTGAAACTAAAAAGCCTGAGGTCCTAGGACACCCAATAGCTCCCTTTTCTGAGAGCATTGACTTCAGAAGTCTTGTCACTGTATATGCCTTCTCCACCCAGCTTGAGATGTAAATCTTACCTGCGCTTTTTACAACCCAGAAACTGTCTTTCTCAAGGACCTGGGAGCCCTGGCTTTGAAATGTAATCAGGAAAGACAGGCGGACTGAAATAAGCCAGCACAGGACAAGCGGAGACTCCACTTGGGGGCAGGGCCTGGGACGGTAACCCTCGTGGAAACAGAGAGCGAAAGGGTGGTTGCCAGGGGCCAGGGTGGGGGGCAGGGAGTGGAGAAATGGTGGGGGGAGTGCTGCTCAAAGGGTGTAAAGTTTCAGTTATGTGAGATGAGCAAGTTTGAGAGATCTGCAGTACGACATTGCCTGTACTTGGCAATACTGTATTGTGCACTCCAAGTTTCTAAAGAAATTTCAAATTAAGTGTTCTCAGCAGAATTAAGGAAGGGAGGGAAGGAGGGGGGCCCTTATCTCCCAATCTCTGCGGGAGGGTAGACACTAGCTTAGATGAGCCCCAACCCACAAGCACGGGCAGCCTAACCACAACCTCCCCAGCCGTGAGCTCACCCCAGCATTTAAGCTCTCGCCTCTGGTTTCAGTAGAGTTGAGTCCAGCCTCCCTCCCTTATAAAAACAGTCTTGAATGGTCTCCCTTGCCCGTTTACCTCAGCCCAGTGCAATGTTTTCTTTGACAAGGGAGGGGACCAGGAAATTAAAGAAAAGAAGAAAACTTGGTAATAGAATCTGAATTCCATTCTGCGGACGAAAATCGTGCTGTTTGCAATCGAGGACCCACACCCAGCTCTTCGGGGCTGTGTGAGGTCTGCGCTCCCTGCACTCCCGCCACGTGTGACTGTGCTCGATGGAGCAGAGCGGAGACCCCGCCTCCGAAGAGCCGTTCTCCCTTTCTGAGTGCATTTTATTCCACAGAAATCCCCCAGGCCAGGTTGGCCGTGGCCTTCGCTAACAGATAACGCCAGGGGCCATACAACAGCCTTCCTCTGCCTCTGTGCTCTGTACGTCCACAGGCAGGCAGAGGATGAAACATCTTGGGTTGTCACTGTGGGTCACAGACCTGCTTTGCCAGGGAGCAATTCTCAGCATTGGTATTCGGGCCACGTTTGGTCCCCAACAGCACATCGGAAACGTGACAGTGATCGCAAGCAGCTCCGTAAAATATTTATTCAACATTAGCTTGCAATGAGCACTCCCATTACGTCATGAGACAGGGAGAGCTCCGGCGTCAAAGAAAAAGCAAGTGTGAGCATGAAAACGTTAGGGGTCTGTTTCATTTTCTGAATTTTTAAATCACAAAGGATGTGCAGCGGACACTCCCCTTGCCGAGAAGGATCATGACTTCTGCGGTCACTCCAGGAAGACAGCAAGTGATGAGGTCAGCCCTTCGGAGGTGGAATCATTCCAATCTAGTTTGATCTTGGCAAAGAGATAGGCTGAAAGATAGTTTATATGTGGAAATTACCCAAAGGATTCCAGATAAATTGGAATTCAACCGAGACAAACTATTTTTTTCCTAAAAATGTGATGTTTGGGAGAAAAAAGAAGAGATTTTCATTTGGGGAGAAGATTATTTACTCCTTTAACCAATTCATGTTGGGGGGCTTAATATGGCGAGGTGCTGGGATACAATATATATTTTTAAATGATGTTGATTTACAGTAAAGCACAATAGGCAGCTAGTAATAAAATTTATCACACAGATAAATATTTAAATACTGGCTGATGTAAGGCACTGCAAGAAAACAATTTGTTTCTTTGATAGCACAAAACCAGAGAGAACTTGACCTCTGCCTCAGGCTTCCGTGAGGGAGTGATTTTTGGGTGACGGTGACAAAGATGGGAGACGAGGGCCGTGACGGGGACGGGGTTTGCTTATCGGAAGCAGAAGTTGGAGGACCACAAGGGGCTGGGCCAGGCAGTGATTTATAGACCAGATGAAGGATGTGGATCTTTGGCCCCAAAGCCATAGGAAGTCGTGGAGAAGTGTCCAGAGGCTGCCTTTTGGGAAGATCACTCTGGCTGCTGGTGGGATAATGGTGCCCGAGTGCCCGGCGGATGAAGCATGCTGAGTGAGAAGCCATATTGGTTGGGAATCAGTGACCAGGTGGTCAGGTGACAGATGGCCGCGGTTTAAGCCAACAGGTAGCCATGATATGGAGAGACGTTCACAGGTTTGGGTCACACTGAGGGGTTTAATCCAGTGCCTGTAAATCAGTGCATCAGAGCAGCTCGGAGCCCCTCTGAGCAAGCTGCGTGGGTGACCCACATGCACGACCACTGCGTGGACTTCCGTCACAGTGGGCAGGTCACTAAGAATCACGTTGTCCACAGTGAGGACTGATTACTAACAGCCAATTCCCAACGCGCTTCTCCCAAATGACAAAGTCACTCTTTAACGACGACCGGGCAAGGCATTTGCTGTCCATGAGGCTCCGTCTCAGGGTCTCCCATAAAGCTGTGTCTCCCCAAAGCCCTTCGGCGCTGGGCGGCCCACCGAGGCGCACCCTGGGCTCCGCTCTGCAGAACGTTCCACAGTAAAGGTACGGCGGGGGGGTTTGCACTTGCAACAGCAAAATGAGGGTGGGTGACAAGACAGGTTCATAATGCTCAGCGTTGCGTGTGTCACGCTAGTCCTGGAATCTTGAGCCACAATCTAGGCATAATAAATTTTTATAAATTGACAAAGGGTGGGACATTTTTGAGGAAAAAAAAACAAAAAGCGGTCTCAGTAAACATCATCCAGGAGAGCCGAGAGCTCCCGACTGCACGTGGCAGCAGATGGCCACCCCTGGGTCCCAGCCCGTGATGCGTTCACAGTGGCTTCAAAGCATCAGCACGGGAGTCACTTCCCACAGACCCTGAGTCCAGACCTGAGGGTGCGGCCCAGGAGCCTTTTTAAAACCCTCAGCTGACATTGAGGAGATGCCGGATGGCTCACCCAGGTCCAGTAACTGCATGTGAACTATCACTGAGGACCCCACAGAACCTCTGAAAACTGGACGAGTCACAACAGAGCTAGGTTTTTCATGTCCCCGAGTCGCTGTGGCTCATCCTTCCTGCACGTGGCGTGTGTTCTGGGCACCCAGCCCTGCTGCCTTTAGAATTCTCCACGCTATTACACGCATGCTACTGACTTAACGTCATCTCCCCCGGGAGCTTCAACACGTTGTTGACACATTTCTGCACAGAAACATTTGTTACTTGGATGCAAACAACACTTCCCGCAGGGACTATGGGTTTAGGAGAAGAGATATTTTTAATAACCAAGAGAATTTCAGAACGGCAGCTAAACGAGTGTCCGGTGATCCCCAGTTAAGCCTTGGTGGACAGGAAAGTGCTGAATCCTGCCCACACCCCAAAACAATGGTAAGATGGTTCCCCCAAGAGTGAAAAAGTGGAATTCTACATAATTGATGAGATTAACCATCTAAGAATAAGCTTGCGGTTTGTCAGAAGATAGCCATTCATGAACTCTAATCCAGCTGGATTTCTTAGAAATGGTCTCTGTGTCCTAAATGAAAGGACATAATATAGACCAGTGGTTAAAAACATGGTCCACTGTGTGACTATGGACATTTGATAATCTCTCTAAGCTTCATATCTTTTATTGGTAAAATATGAAAATAGAAATGATTATATTTGACAAAATTTTTGTGATGATTAAATGAGATATTAAATATAACATACTTAGAGACTGCAAATTTCATTTGATTATTTGGCTTTTTTATTGTTTTATGTTATTTTGACTTAAAGGTTAATAATATTAAAAATCAATATCTTCCCTATATACTTACTTTAAACCAATTAATTTTTATTACAGAAAAGATTATGTTTGCATAGCAAAAATGTCGGAATAAACTTTCTTAAAAAATTCAAGGTTATAAGAAGCCACCATAAAGCCTTACTAAAGAAAACTTAAGATGAAAAAAATTCAATATTGCAAATCTATTCATGTTTCTAAAATTAATAATTAATCTTACCAATACCAATTCAATAAAATTCCCATAAAGCCCACAGAGAAATTGAGAGATTGATTCTCAAGTTCATCTAAAAGAGTAAATATAGGAGAAGCAGCAAAATTATTTTGATAAAGAAGAGAAAGGATTTACTAGACTCAGCATATACTATATAAAAGCCACAGTATTTTAACAGTATGCAGGAAAATACATGTAAATATTTTCATTGAAGCTTCTTGAATAAGAGTTTATCATTTGCACCTAAAGCAAAACAAAAGAAAAAAAGACTAATATAATGTTGATAAATATTTGGTCCCCAAATTTTGAGGTCATGAAGCTATCCTCTAGAAATGTGCCTTAGGATGATTTAAAATATTTACAAAGAATTTCATTATGGCATTATTTGTCCTTGTAAAAATAAACTACACAAATTCATAGGGTGTAAATGCCTATGAATAAATTATATCTCAGCCCAAATACTGTGAGGCCCTCTCTAAATGGACATCAATTACACCCTACGTCAATGCAATCTCTTTCTAGAACTTCTTTGACACCTGACAAAGTTTAACATGCACAAATTCTTATGATGATGATGAGGGTGATGAATATTTATTGCTTACGACTTTTTAGGCATTTTGCTTAATTGTCACTATCTCATGTATGTGTCACAGAAATCCTGTAAAGTAGACTTGGATGACACTATTATTATTCCTGGTTTAAGGATGAGGGGGACCACTGTTCAGAAAGATGAAGCCACTCTCTGGGGGGTCACACAGCCAGCTTCATGCGAAAGTCAGCCTAACATCAAAGTAACAACCTATACTGCCTCCTGATCCAAAAGAAAAATAGTGTGTTATAAAAGGCTCTAATTAAACTTCTTAACTTAGATCCTGCTCAACACTCATCCATCAGAGGTGTCTGTTTTATTAAAACCTGCTGAGTTTCGACCTCTAGAGATAACATGTTTATTTATGATCTTTGGTCATCATCCTTATTGTATCCTGCTGAGGAAATACTTCATCCATGTTTCTTGAGATGCATATGTATCCACAGAAGGTATTTAATGTTTAGACTATGCTATCTTGTATTATTAGTAATTTTTCCACATATATATTTATATTTGAACCATGCACTTCATATTCATTATAACCTTTATAACAAAAACATGATAAAACAAGCATCCATTAATGCTGCTGGTGCTGCTGATGACAATTAAAATTGATGTTTTAATTGAAGTTCCCATCATTCTAGAGACAGATTCAGGACAAAGTTAAAGGTAGATTATGAAAAAAAATAAGTAAATTTTGAAGAACATTCTCAGTTTTATGTTTCCTTAAAATTTCATGCCCGCTTGTTGTAACAGAATTATTTCAAATGGGAAGTCTCTAGTTTTAGTTTTTTTCACTCTGTTCCTTCAGTTCTTGGAGAGATGAAAGTAGATCTATATTAGTTTCTTATTTTAATTACAGTTTATTACTCAACACTCCTGTTGTCTCTCAAACAAGAAGCTGATTTTTCCTTGATTCTCATGTGCTGATTTGAACTGACTTGGGGCACAGTTTGTTTCTGTAATAATTCTGCTACCTGCAACCCTATCCCAACCTTAAAGTAAAAGTGATTTGATTATATTATGTAGATTTATTTTCTCTCAGGTTTCAATATCAAGTTAGCGTTTCAGGGTTTTCTCCACCAGAATTAAACGTGCTGACTGTGTATAAATTATGTTCTTTTAATAGTTAATATAATTCAATCTAAAGTCATTACTAGCCTAATTGGGTTTACTTGCGCCTTGGCTTAAGGTCTAGAATATAACAAACTTAAAGGTCTGAACGCAGTGAGGTTAATTATGCTCAAAATCTGCAAAGTAGCTAGTTTTAGGTCCATTACACACACACACACACCAGGAAGAAAAATAACCAGAAAACTCTTCCAGCAAGAAGTGAACTCACACCCTCCTTCTGAGGCCTTGGCAGCCGGCTGTGAGCATGGCTCCTGCCTCCTCCCCTCACAACACACTGGTCCCCAGGGGCTGCTTGGCTCACGCTGCTGAGCTCAACACGGCCCCCCAGCGCCTACGAAATTAGGTACGAATGCCTCACTCTGGATTTCAAGAATTCTCTCATTTGACCCCAATTTATTTGCCTTCTACTCCACTACATGGTCATTAGCTTCATGGGGATGGCTTCATTAACGTGCCCAAACACACACCCATGCTTGGGCACACTCTTGCCCACACTGTCTCGAAGCATCTCCTTGGGGCCCTGCTCCTATCGGTGCCGTCCGTTTTAGAAGATCAGGTTGGTACCGACGGGGGAGTGAGACAGCCCAGGGGCCTAGAGAACCGGCACGATGGGGCCTAAACACACCAGCAGTGGCCTGCCTTTATCGGGGGGTTGGTTTGCCTTGTGCACGTATTTTCCAAACATGAAGATATAATGATTCCGTCATTTGCCATGAAATACAGAACTTTCTTACTGGACACAGTTTTGTGTCAAGGGATCTCAGAAGCAGTTAACATCTCTTGGGTGCAGAACTTCCCGAACCTTGACTTGGGCCTCAGTCCTTCACCCCGCAAGAGCGTGGGCAGGAAGGGACCCCGACAGGTTGGGGAAAGACCCCTGGAGCACAGCAGGCCTCAAAGACTCAGGATGCCTTCCTGTTGAGCCCACCTTGCAGCCTCTAAGTCCCGCAGGCAGATAAAATCTCTTCCTTCTTTGTAAAAAGACAGAGGAGGTGCATGGGGACACAGCCACAAGCGACACACAAAATAACAGGGACACACCGTGAAAACATTACGCTGCACGCAGCAAGTCAGATGCAATCCTGTGTGAGCCCACTTATAAGAAGGCTTCAAGGGGGCCAAACGAAGCTGCCATGATAAAAATCAAAGTAGCACATTTTCCACTGGGGGTGTAGAGTTTGGCTGAAAAGACTGTTGGAAGAAGCACCGGTCTGGGGAAGGCGACCGTGGTCTAAAGTCCTTTGGAGCATGCATTACACAGATGTAAGCACTTGCCCAAGCTCATTTAACTGCACACTTAACATTCCTTCCTTCTGCAATAAGGGTATTAGCCTTTGCTATTTAAAGTGAGATTTAGAAAATCAATACAGGGTCTAGTGTGGTTTGTCCCACATCTACAGGAATTCTGTCATTTCCACTAGACTTTGAGGATAAAGGGCCCAGTGCATAGGCGGGGCCTCTGCAGTCAGAATTTCTGGGTCCTAATGCGGGTTCTACCACTGTCTGACTTTGTGACTTGGACAAGTTGCCTAAGCATTCTAAGTTGGAGGCAGCTTTATCCAAAACAGCAACAGTAATTATCATCATCAAACAAAGCTTGCAGAATTATTGTAAAGATTAAATACACGAGATGATGCATATAAACAGCTTGGTCTCAGGACCTAAATATTCAGTCACAGTTGACTGCAAGTCTCAAACTAGATTTCAGCCCTTAAAGGGAAAGACTTGACCTCGTAGTCTTTTTGTCGCTCTCAGCACACACCTGTCCCTCTGCATGTCTTCAAGTGGGACAGATGCAACCGGGTTGGAATACTAGACCTGCAGGTATTTTTAAAACCACAACTCAACATGCGAAGGAGTCCTGAAATGCCGATGTGACAATATCTGGGGAAGGAGTAAACATCTTAACTATGATAAATGCGTGAGACTCTCCTGGCTCAGAACAAACCCCCGGGCATGGTGAAGATAACACAAGAGGTTCAAAGTGGTCTCAGAAGTTCCCCTGACAGCTTCTGCTGCCTCCAGAACGGCCTTCTCCTAGGTTCAAGTTCACTCCACGGTGTCTGCAGTGGAGAATTTTGAAATTTTTCCATGACATAAACATTTGCTCAATTCATCTGAAATACATTATGGTTCACTCAGTGTTACATTTGGAATAAATACTTGTCTGTCCATCCTAATGTATCATCTTGACTAGGAATTTACTTGACTGCTAATTCCTTGAATTTCAAATGAGATAAGAAGTGGCAATTAGTTTATCAAGTGAAGAAAGGTAGAAACCACGCTGTTCACCTTGTGTGTATACGAGCGCTGTCAGACAAAATCCAGCCATAAATGCCTCTATTTTTCATAGTACGTGGCTGGATACTTTCTGCACAGCCCTGGTATTTTTAAATGAATTTTTAAAAAGAAGTGTGAACAACAAATAGTGACTAGCACCATTACATCGCTGCCTGGCTTCTTTGGCAGAGTGGCTGTGGGGTAACATGTGATGGTCGACCGATCAGATCCATCCTGAGTGTTGTCCAAAGGCCAGGTCCCCGCAGAGGACTTTCGAGAGAACGGGATACTGAGGACTGGCTGGGTCTCGGTGCCCTCAGAATTCACCCTGATTTAGACTGTCTCGAATACCAGGCTACTGCACACGCACATTCCCCACAGCAATTTGAAAAAGGACTTCTAGAAACGCTCAGAACACTCTAAATTCAATAGGAGATCATTTTAGGAAGCCTATTTCTTAGGGAGTGAGTGGAAGACCTGGGCCCTGTTGGGATATCAGTATTTCATCTGAGTGGGGACTACCAAGATAGGAAGGAGCAGGGACCAGCAGCCTTGGGCCGGGCTGGGCACGCACGCTGCCTGAATCCCAACACGAGCGCTCAGAGCGGCCATCTGCTCGCGCGCCCCGGAT
>PVJL010006694.1:0-88255 GCA_004026885.1 Lyroderma lyra | reverse complement strand
GGCGGGGCCGCGCGGGCGAGTGGGGGGCGGGGCCGGCTGGGGGCGGGGCGGGGCCGGCTGGGGGCGGGGCGGGCCCGGGGCGTAGATATTAAAGGGAGCGAGGGAAGCGAGGGCGGGCAAGGTGTGCACAGAGGTGCATTCTGATTGGCAAAGGAGAGCCGGTCCGCAAAGGTAGCAAGCACAACTTTGTGCGGAAGTGCAGGCGTGCTGGGGCGGGAGGGTAACACATAACAAGGGGGCGCGGGCGGCAGCGTGTCTCCCCCGGTCGCGCCTGGTGGGCGCTCCCTGAGAGAGGCGTGGGACGAACCGATGAGGGAGTGGGCTCACGCCTCCCTCGGAGGGAGGACGAGCGAGCGGAAGAACCTGACATCCGTGTGAGGTCAGAGATGTAAACGCTTGAGAAGGGCAGCACACGGAGGTGTCTGAATTACTGTGGGGACGTGGTTTCCACGCTGTCCTCACGTCCACGGTGTCCGTACAGGCTCCTCCTCCGGCCCCCGGGCGGGTGGTTCCCGCCGTCTCCTTCCCAGGCCTCTGCTGCTGTCCACACTCCCTCCGATCAGGGCTTCCGCTAAACCTTCTCCAAATTCCACCTCCACCGGAGCCTCTCCCGGGTCACTTCTGCACCCCCTCCTGGATTCTCTGCCAGGACGCCCCGCCATCGCTGCAACTTAAGAAGACTGGAGTCTCCTCCCAGGCAATTGTTTTGAAAACTGGGGGGTCGTGACATAGTAACTCATCATAAAATAGTGGATGACAATCAACTTTAAGAAAACAAACTGTCATAGAATAGAAAATACTAGGACCCATTGCCCTTGGTAAAGGTAACTATGGTTTCATAAACCTTTTCTTTCGGTTATATGGCCTGCACAACTGTATTGTACCGTGATGTAAATTGTATTTCCTAATACTGAGAGTCATGGATCAGAAAAAGTTTAAGATCTGTTTGTGGGTGTGAAATCTCTAATACTGCACAACTTTCTTAGAAACAGACCTATTATACTATTCTCACGACGACTTATCATTCCCAGCCTCCATACCTCATGACCCTCCCCCCAAAAGATATGCCCTTTCACACATTTTTCTAGTTTTATTAGTGGCACATTATTCCCCCTTCATGTCAGGATGACCTTTGACTCTGCCTTCTTCCTTGCCCCCATATTCAATTCCTTCTGTATCTCTTAGCCTTCACATCCACAGATTTCTAGAAGCCGTTGCTGAAACGGGCCCCGGGGATCGTCTGGGCCGCCCTGCCCTTTCAGCATGGAAGAAATAAAGTATATTGCCCAGGGTTGCACACTATTAAACCTTAGGATCGCACCTCTTGGCTCCCACTCGGGTGTTCTTCGCTTCACATCTTTCATTCATCCCTTCCTTTCTACACGCACTTACCATTCTTAACGGGTCTCAGCCCTGTTCACCTCAGCACAGACACGTTCACAACACACAGTTCTGCCCATGCCAGGGTTCTGCTCACGTCCCGCAGGGACTCAGCCTGTGCGTGCATGACTGGGGCTCCTCACTTTTGGGTCTTAATCAAGACAGGCAGGCCCTGACTTTCCTTTCCAAGCACTTAAGTTCAACAAGTCACTGCCTCTCCAGCCAGACTGGTTTACGCGTGGTCTTTCACCAGCCTTGCCCAGCCAGGCCTCTGTGTCTTTGCCCAAGACACCACTTGCCCACCGAGGCTACCTTCCCTACCTCAATTAGAGTCTACCTGTGCCTGACTCACTTCCTCCACAAAACAGCCGGAGGTAGCGTGAGATCAAGACAGACCTGTGTTCAGATAGCAGCTCTTTGCTGAGTAGCTGCGTGAATTTGGTCAAATTGCTTAACCTCTCAGACCTTCAGCTTCTGCATCTCAATTGTAGTGAGAATAGCAATAATAATAGTAATGTTCCATTGTACCTATAAGTAGGCTGACCAGACATACTGTTTGAAACAGGACAGAAAACAACAGTTCTGTCCTGTTTCAAATGGTACGTCTGGTCAGCCTAGTCTCACTGGGTTAAATTCAAAGTGTCCGTAGGCTGACCACACGTACCATTTGAAACAGCACAGTACCGTTGTTTTCTGTCCCATTTCAAGTGGTATATCTGGTCAGCCTACCCATAAGTCTCTACATGACCTTTACACGTGCAGATATTGCCCTCTTCCCCTTTCCGGGGCTACCTAATAGAACTTTCTGCAATGATGGAAATGTAACGCTCTGCGGCTATTTGAGCACGTGCCCTGTGGCTAGTGTGACTGAGGAACTAAAAATTTTCATTTTCACTAATTTTAATAGTGCTACCCTATTAGACAGTGCATCTCTAAACTGCAGACTCGGTGAGGGCAGAAACCATGTTGATCTTGTTTGACATTACCGCCCCAGCAGTGAGCACACACCTGGCACGTGGGATGTAATGCACAAATATTTGTTGAAAGAATGATAGCTGTCATTTAGCCCATCCTCACTTGGGTCAAATGCAACACTAAGAACTTGATATAAGTTATTTTATATAGTCCCCGCACATCCCCTGGGGTGGGATTAGATTAGAGATAAAAGTTTGTATAGAGTGCTGGCAGATAGGAGAGGTTCAACAGAAGGTAGTTATCATCATTATCAAGCCCGCCCCCTGACCTAGCCAACTGATGGGTATCTCTTCCTCTAGGCTTACCAAGCACCTCCTGCCTGTCACACACACACTCTGTTGTCCCATGGCATACCCCACCCTAGATGGCTCACTCTCTCCTTCTGTATGGGTGCCCTGTCCCCACAACTGGGTTGGCAACATCTTGGGGTAAGGCCCATGGCATAGTTAGTTAAATATCTCTCAGCTCAGGGTTTACACTGATGCGTGTTTAGTAACTGCCTCCCACTTTGCCCCTGTTGCTTCTAACCATGAGTGATTCTAGACAGCTTTACTCTCTGGAATACCCCCCCTCTGTCCCCCAAATTCACACATTAAAATCCTAACCTCAGGACCTCAGCATGTGACTGTATTTGGAGGGAGGCTCTCTAAAGAGGTAAGTACGTTAAAATGAGGTCATGGGGCTTGGGGCTAATCCAACATAACTGGCATCTTTATGAGAAAAGAATCAGAACACAGAGACACACGGAGGGAAGACCATGTGAAGACACAGGGAGGAGGCGGACATCCGCAGCTCATGGGGGAGGCCTCAGCAGAACCCGAACTTGCACACAACACCTTGATCTCAGACTTCTAGCTGCCAGAGTTGTGAGAAAATACATTTCGGCTGTTAAAGCCACACAGTCTGTGACACTCTAGTACGGCAGCCCCAGCAAATGAATGCACCCCCACGGAAGGTGAATTAAGATGAAGAAAGATCAGTTGTGCCAACTGAAAACATCTCGAGGGGTTCTCCTTCCCACGGGCCAAGAACCATGTTGGGCATGGAAATAAGCGCCACGACAGGGGAACGAGGTGGAGCCAAACAGGCAAGCCCCCCACTCCTGTTCAGATGCCATGGCTCAGCCGTACCTGCGCGATGCACAGCCTCAGTCCAAACATTCAGCTGGGCTGGCGGCCTTGGCACCCTATAGGTGGGAAAATGTTACTTCAGTGACTCTGGAGGGTTTCTTCACGTGCATTGGCAGATTGAGTGCAGCCGTTTCCCTTCCCTAACAGTGAAATGCCCCTGAAGGGGAGTGTGAGAGCAGGAATGGGAGAGAATCTGAGACAGGCCCCCGAGGAGCCCCAGGATGTAAATATGGGAAGAGGAAAAAGGACGCCCCGTGTTGGAGAGGATGGGGAAGGAGGGGAACGACTTGCAGAGAATGGTACCTGCACATCCTAGGACAAAGGCCATTGCAAAGGGAGGCGCGGTCAGCCGTGCTGCGCGCTCATATCACATACAAGTGGAGAGGCATCCCCTGGATTGAGCAACGAGAGTTGCGTCCGTGACTTTGGTGACACTAATTATAGGGGAAAGGTAGGGTTTCCTAAATTCAGCCTGAAAAGAATGCGGAGCGTTTGGTAGGTGGAGATGGGAGGGACGTGAGGAGGTTTAAGGAGGTGCCAGAAGGGGGCGCTAGAGAGTATTCCCTGTAGAACGCCAGGCCAAAGTCAAGGGCGTGGGAGGAGCGGTGGGAGGGTGCCGGGTGGTGAGACAATGAGAGGGGTCCAGGCGCCCTCCCATTTGGCTGGAGACAGCATGCATTGTATTTTATTTCCTTAATAAACACATGAGCACTTAATGTTCTAAGGCGTTAACAAATACTCGCTCATTTAGTAAACCTGATGTTTTGCACCACGTGGCACCCTAGGTTGCCAAGAAACGTTTAACTTCAGCTTGCTGTGAGAAACAATAACAAAGGCAAGAGAACTAGAAAGGATTTAGTAATCCTCTGTGCCCGTTGCCTCCTCTTCATATGCCTTCCTACAAGCTGGCACAAGTAAAGTCTTTCTGGGGGGTTAGTAGAGTAAACATGGGGCGTTCGGACCTCGTTTCGAGTTTACTTTGCTTACAGGACAGGGGACAGAGGTCTTTTCTTTATTTATGCCTGTAGTTGTGAAAATGTGCAGCACCACAATGTCTCGGAGGCCACATGCTGGAGATATTTTGGGGGGTGGATACGTTCAGGTGTGCATGTCTTGTGATTCCTCTCGGGGTTCACAGTCCACGGTCTGTGCAGCTGTATCCTAGGGGGCTGGGTGTGTGTTGCTCCCATTTTCCTGCCTGGGCCTTATGTCTGGTTGGAACCTGTGGTTTTGCCTTTGAAGGACATGTCTGGGAGCAGGCCGTTCACTTTTGAGGATCCGTCTTTCGAGGTCACACCTCTCACTTGGTCTCTCGTTTCCGTGTGTCTGTTTTTATCATTTTGCTAATGCAGCTGTCTCGTTCTCTTTTTCTCTGTGGCTTTCTATCGCTTCCATATGATTTCTCCTCTCTCTTCTTTCCTCTTTTTTTCGTGATTCTGTTTTCTAACCAGTCATCATAGAGATCTAGATTTGCTTTAGTTATTCCTAAGAAGTTATTTCATATTTCTGCCTTAAACCTTTGATCAGCTTAGATGATACATTGTGGTTAATAGGCGGGGGTCGGCTTAGATGATACATTGTGGTTAATACGTTGGTGTTCAGTAACTTCAGGACCCCTTAAACAAAGTCTTCTGGGATAGGGCATTGCACTGACAGAGGATGTCAAAGAGAAAACGCTGCATTCAAATGGGGGGACCTCTGGCACTATGGCTCCCAGGGCAGAGGGCAGGGCGAGGTTGGCAGGCGAGGGCTCTGATGGTGGCGGTCATGGAGAAATTACACTGGCGAAATCCGGGGAATGGGAAACCGTCCCTCATGTTCTGCTTCTCTCCTAGAAGAGAAATGATCAGATACCGGATCAAGGATACAGGAAAGGCAAAGAGAGGCCAGAATGGCACTCAGCAGAAAGGAGTTACGGCAAAAAGAAAAAGCTGTCAACCTATGAGTGCAAAAGAGGCTGTGATGCAGGCATGCAGCGAACAGGCCATTTGGGTGGAGGTTGTGGGGATGGCAGATTAGGACACATTTGCTCAGGAGAAGCAGTTGGGAGAAGGATCCAGCCAGGCAGAGAGACTTCAGTGATGAGGGGAGATGAGTAATAGCTTGGTTTGCCGACATGCAGTCCAGACTGAACTTGGACCAACCAGGCAGGAATGGCACACAGAGAGGATGTAGAGAGGAAAGTAGATAGGGGAGAGCTCTTTTAAAAGCCTAAGAGTCCTGTCAAACCCGGTTAAGCCCAGCTCAGTGATGACCCGTGGCCTGCACGGCTCTGTGCTGTGTGGAGTTAGCGTCACAAAGTTCCCTCCCACTGGCACGACAAAGCTTGTCCCTATGCGACAACCCTTAGAGCAGTGCTCCTCAACCCTCCTAACACCACGACCCTTTAATACAGGTCCTCATGTGTGGGGACCCCCATGAAATTATTGTCGTTGCTACTTCATCACTGTAATGTTGCTACTGTTATGAATCGTCATGTAAATATCTGATATGTGTTTTCCGATGGTCTTAGGTGACCCCTGTGACAGGGCCTTCCCCCCCCCAAGGGGTCGCGACCCACAGGTTGACAATGGCTGCTCTAGAGGGAGGTTGGCCATGGTGGCAGAAGGCTGTCAGGACTGACTGTGCTCTGACGTTGCCAATGACCTTTTCAAAGCCAAATCCAGTGCCCTTTTTAGCCTTTCCCCTGCTTGATCTCTAAACAAACATAGTTAGACACTGTTAATCCCTCCGTCCTTCCTGAACCAGTCCCCTCCCTTGACTTTTCATGAGGATGCTTTTTTTTTTTTTTTTTTTTGGCGGTTCCCTGGCTGGGAGTCGAACCCAGGCTGTGGGGCTGGGAGCGCTGGAGCCTAGCCACTACCCACGGGGAACCCCGAGGCTGCACTTTCTAAATTTCCCTTCAGCGTTGCCGGTCATTCCTTCTCTCTCTTTTTTTCACCAAGAAATTCAATTCGTCAAATGTTCAGTCCCTGCTTATGATGAGTTAGATTCTACAGCAGGAGCCGGGAGCCCAAAAGGGAATAAGCCACAGCCCCTGCTTTCAAGGGGTTCAAGTTCAAAACTGTCAGGTAAAACGCACGAGACAATAGGCCGAGTGCAGCAATAGAAGGGTGCCCATGGTCAGTGTCAGCGCGGAGGGACACATGGCAAGGAGGGTGTTCGCAGGACGGTGGCGATGGCACGTCTGTGCCCAGCGGCATGAATTCTGGCGGGGCAAGCAAGGGGAAAGGCACAAGTGTCCAGAATCTGTACGAAGTCACTGTGTTGCTCAACACCAAGCACGAGGTCCAGGCCGTGGTCAGGGTCAGGCAGAGCATTATATGCCAAGCCAAAGAATTTGTACTTTATTCTATCTCAAGACTGGGCAAGACGTCGATCGCCGTCTACTGGTGGACCGCCAAGCGATTTTGAGGTGACCGCCTGCATAATAAATAGCTAGTGGACTGTGACACTTGGGGAAGTGGCCCTGACCCCGACAAAGTCCTCCTGGGCCTGTTCTATGTGCACCAGGTGTGAGGAGAAAACGAGTCCAATTTGAACCTGTTGAGTTCAAGGTCCCTATGAGATATTCAGATAGAAATGCTCAGTGGCCAAGCAAGTGTCGGGGCTGGAGCTCAGCCAGGAGTTTTTACTGAGAAACAGAAGTTTTTTTTGAGTCATCAGTGTATAATGGGTGGCGAAACCATAGGAGCTACAAGGTCACACGGGGAGAGGCGACATGATGATGGCATTTCTCAAACTGTGGCCCTTGGGTCACCTGCATGAAAACCCCCAGAAGCTTTGTAAAGATGCAGATTCCTCAGGCAGACACCCAAGCCTGCTGACTCAGGAATCGCTGGGGATAGTGCCCGGGAATCTGCATTTTAAATCTACTGTCTAGGGGATACCGTTATGACGGAGAACGTCGACAGGCACTGCTATGACACAGCCACTGGTGTGAGAAGCCAAGAGGCTAACGGGGGGAACGGGAATGGAGGAGACCCAATCACTGGAGAGGCTGTGTAGGGGGGCCAACCTGGAGTCCTGACATTTTGGAAGTGAATGAATCTTGGAGCCACTGACTTCAGGCTTCCTGTTAAGTAAAAGAAGCAAGGGCTTTATTAAGCCACCTTTAGGGGGGCATTCCATTACTTATTGCTAACAGCATCTTAATTAATATAAGGAAGAATTTAATTTTGTGGTTTCCAGATATTGTTTTAGTACATGTGGAGATCTTTTAAAAATATTTCAATAGCCTAAGAGTGTAATTTCTTAAAAACAAAGGCTCTTTTGTCATAACAGTCTAAGGATTTTCACTGTATGTATGAGATGAATTTGAATTTTTAAAGAATTTCTTTTGAAATATGGTAGTATCTTTGGCTCACATTCCATTTGCCCTAGGTGATAGACCCTTAATCAACATTTCAGAAAGTGCTGATTTGCTTATTTTTGCCTTAGGAGACATATAGTGCCTGGCTGATTTGAGCTAGCTTGCTTGGTTGAGTTGTTTATTTACTATAGTAAATACATAAACGAGTAACATAGTTGTTTATTACCACCATCAAGTATTAGGCACGACATAATTGTATGTGTTTAAATAGAAGGCAGAACAAAAACAGAAAGTAAGATTTTAAAATTAGTCTTGAACTGCCTTGTGCTCTTTCAAAATGATGTTGTTGATTCTGAACTTCAGAAGGTAAAGTCTGTGTTAAATGGCCACTCGGAGGGGAAGGTGTGTGGCAGGGAGGGTCAGAGTTCTGTCACCAGTGAAACAGGCTGGTGAACAGTGAATGGCCTCACTGGGCCCCCAAGTCTCAGCTTTGAGCAAAGCCAGCGCCTTGATGGGGTGGTGGTGGGGGGGTGGCAACTAGAAACAGGTTTAACCAGGCACTCAGCATGAGATCAACACTGCCCACTCTATTTAGTAACAATGGGGACACGTTCTGAGATATGCATCATGAGGTCATTTCGTCACTGTATGGACATTATAGAGTGCACGAATACAAATTTAGATGGTACAACCTGCTACCCGCCCAGGCTCTATGGCATAGCCTCCTGCTCCTAGGCTACCAGCCTGTACAGCTCGTTGCTGTATAAAACGTCAGGGGATTAAATCAAGCACAAGAGAAAGTGATGCAATCAAGCGATGCAGTAAACACGAGATGTACGAGGCTGCTGCCGGCATAACACGGCATTCTGTTGTACAGAGAAGTTTTTTGTTACAAGTAGAAAGAGCACCCTCTGAAATACACATAATGATAAAAAGTATAGTATAGTCAATACATAAACGAGTACCAGAGTTGTTCATTACCATCATGCGTTATGTGCTGTATATAATTTTACGTGCTACACTCACTGGCGGTGCCTAAGTTCGTTTACACCAGCATCACCATAAACACGTGAGTAATGCATTGCGTTATCGCGTTATGACCACTATGGCATCACTAAGTGACAAGAATTTTTCACCTCCATTATAATCTTCAGGGCCCACTGTAGACTGGATGTTGTTAGGTGGTGCATGACTGTCTTACAACGTGTGGCCCACAGACTGCCGCCGCACCCCGTATTTCCTTAGCTGGTGTACGTCACCTTTTTTGTTCTGTGAGCTCCTTTGGCAGTCCGTGGAGCCTAGGGACTCCTTCGTGGAATAATCTTTCTAAAATGTATAATGTTACAAAAGAAACTATTTATACCAAGTTTATATTTCTTCATTGATACATTAAACAACAAGATCTAACTGCAGGTCCAAGAGCTACAAAGTAGCATTAAGTATGATCAGGATACTTACTCGCAATATGATGTGAAAATATCTGTGACTTCCATTGGTAACAAAACCACTGCAATTACTGCTGTGGTTGGCTACCTACAGTCAGATTTGAAGATTTAACGTTAACAAAAGTTCACAGACCCCCTGAATTCCATCCAAGAACCCCTTGCGGATATGGGAATCCAGCTTTAGGGTCCTTGCCCTTATCTGATTTTTGCGTAGTATTCCTCATCTTCTAACATCACATGTTAGCTACTTGTATTGTAAGTTCATTTTTGTTTCTGCGTGATCTCCCTATTAAAATGCAAGTTTCACAGAGTCAGGAGTCTCTGTTATTTTGTTCACCGACGTGTCCCGAATGCCTTGGAATACTGTTGGGCACTTACTGGCGTCTCGGTGAGAACCGGTCACATGGCTGAGAACGGCCCGCACCAGCATCGGGGTGCAGGCAGGGTGGCCGGTTGTCCTGGTTTCTCTTCTTCTCCCTGTCTCCTTTCTTCCTTCTCTGCTTTCTGTCCTCTTTCTTTTGTGTTTACAATCTTCCTTTTCATTCCTTTCTCTTTTATTCTTTCATTTCTCTCTCATTCAACAAGTACGTATTGACAATAGAATTGTAGCAAGAAAGACCCAGACCTGGGGCTCCTAGAGCTCATCACCCACTGAGCAGTGGCTAAGGACAGGGACTTTAGGTCAACCCAAGTTCAATGTCGGCCTCTTCATCGTATTTTCATTTGACCAATGGCAAGTCTCCTACCTTCTCCATGACTTAAGTTTCTTTTACGTCATTGAGCCAATCATGAGAGAGCTTACTGAGTGCCTGCCATTGTCCAGAAACTTGGGGTCTAGAGGGGAGAGAGCCGAGTAAACACACGATGGCATGGTGAGACAAGTGTGACGGGCCACGGGCGAGTGCCGTGGGAGTATAACTCTGGAAATCTTCAGTGACATTGGGCCTCAGAGCGCTGCCACAGTTGAGGGCAGTCCATTAGCTCCAAGTCATTTCAAATGAATTCCATTGTTGTTTTGTTTTTTGTTTTTGTTTTTGCATTTCTGGAACAACACCGGAGGGAATTTAAGGTCATAGTGCATGACAGGAATTATTCGATCTCCCTTTATTCCACCCCAGATTTCATTTCCTTCTCCCAGGCACCCCAGCATTTCACTGGGTGGATGGACTTAGAGTCTGGCCTTCCTTTAGGGGCTGAAGGAAGTGGGCAGGGCCCGCGTTTCAGGGCGGGCGAGTTCAGGGTTGTCTTTGGTAGACAGTGGAGAAGACGGTGGGGGGGTCCCCTTTTAGTGCTCAGACAGAGGAGCCTGTGGGAAGGGGGGCAGCCGGCAGGAAGCAAAACCTGAAGGAGGAGGAGGAAAGGGGGGCGTTCCTGGCAGCCGGGAGAGATCACGGCCCTGAACTGGGGGCGATCCGGTCTGCCTGGACCACGAGGGACGGGGACGAGGCCAGCAGGAGAGAGTGATGGGGAGGGTGGCAGTGGAGGGAGGTCAGAGGGCTAAGCGAGGCCAAGTCAGGCAACCTCATCAAAGAGGTGGGATTGTCCGGAGACGATGGGAAGTTAGGGGTGACAGACCAGACACACGTCATAAATGTCTTACTGACTGCAGAATGGGAATAGACCAGAGGGCCACGAGTTGCGAGGCAAAAACTGAAGGGGACCTGGGCCACGGTGACGGCAAAGGTAAGGAGAAATGACCGGCTTCAGGGAACACTGCAGAGTTAGAATCTACAGGCCTGAATGGCTAGTAGTGTGGAGGGCAGGGGAAGTGTTATGGATTAAACTGCCCCCCCATATGCTGAAGCCCTGCACCCCAGTACCTCAGACAGTGACCTTACTTGAGAACTGGGCCATTGCAGCTGTAATTAGTTAAATTAAGGTGAAGTCTTAGGGAGCAGGGTGGGCCCTAATCCAATCCGTAGAACTTGTGTTCTTATAAGAAGGTCGTGTAAAGACAGACAATTGGAGTGATGCGTCTCTATGCCAAGGAACACCCCAAATCACCAGGAAACCACCAGAAACCACGGAGAGGCAAGAAAGGACTCCCCCCAGAGGGACCGTAGCCCTGTGGACACCTTGGTCGCAGACTTCTAGCCTCCAGACTGTGGGACAACACACCTGTGGTGTCTCAGCCACTCGGAATGTGGTATGTCGTGGCGGCAGCTCAAGGAAAGCCACGTGGGGACTGTGTAGCCACACCCGGGCAGAGAGCGTTTGGGCCACTCTGATTTTTTAGAATATTATTACAAACATTACAGAGCACGAGGGGCTTGGAAATACGGACAAACATGAAGAGGAAGACCAGAATGTTCTTTTAAACGGATTCAGAAGTGCCTGCAGAGCCACAGCTGCTGCTGGCGTGTGGCACCCTTGCTCCGCAGGTCTGGCTGAGGTGATGCGACAAAATTGCTTTGTACGTACAGTGTGCTAGGACGTGAGAGCTTCCTCCCCATTTTAATTAAACAAAAACACAAGGCCATATGTTGGAGTTGCCCACACAAATAGTTCCCAGCCACAGGCCTGTTGACACCCTTTGCAGAGCTCAATGCAGAATGAAACTGGGCGGCCCCCCGTTCAGAAATTACTGAGAGTTTCAAGATAGTGACAGCAGAGCCTCAAGCCACGCACAGAGCCCTGTGTGCCCGGTCTCAGGAAGCCCCCCTGCCCTCGTGGAGATGTCAGGATCCAGAGAAGCTAGCCCTGGACACGGGGAGGGAGCCTGGAGGGAAGAGGAGAGGCAGGGGGAAAGGCCCAGGCCGAGGATGGAGGGCTGGACGTGGTGCGTTGCGTGGAGATGTGTCCTGCCCCAGTGGGGACAGGCGTTGGGCAATAGTGAACGCCGAGTATGTTTAGGGAGTTCGAGGGGCCTGGCTGGGGGTGGGCCTTGGGTGTCAAGCAGAGGTGTTTGATTCTGTTTCTAGAAGCAATGGAGAAGCACTGGCTATTGTTGAGCAGGAATCCAAGTTGGTAGAGAGTGAACGGTAAGGAAAGAGTGGGGGACAAAAGCCGTAAAGGGTTTGGGTCTGGGGAAGTGCCCACCTTACAAATGGTTTTCAAAAGTGAGCTGGAAGCCCTTTCACCAGTTCTGTACCTGTGACACCCACCTATGTGCTGCACGGGCACCCTTGGCACGATGGTGTGTCATCTGGAGCTCGTTTAGCACCCCAGACACATACTATGTATTCACCTTTTTGTCTGTGTTATACAACTTGGAGGTACCGTAGAAATGCCTATACTTCTCAGAGGCTTGGTGTCTTTCTTAGGGAAATATCTGACCCAGTGGCGAGGTCTGTTTACTATGGTCTCAACTCTTTGTATTCTGTAAGTGTATTTTTTTTCTAGAGTGTTTTTAGGTCTGTACATGCAGTTCTAGGTCAATGCCTCCATCGGCTCATACTGAGCCCGCACTGCTGCTCTGTAATCGGAGCAGCATGGTTCGTTAGGCACGTGGATGACATGCCAAAGTCATCTGTTTACATGGTCCAGCATTGCCTCCTCACCGTGAAGTACTCACATCTCTCTACAATCAATTCCTTTTATCCCACAGACCTGTGACCAAGTGGCCATCATTCTATCCCTAACGGCTACACCAGGACTTCAATGTACTAAATAATTGGTCTTAGCTACGAAGTCAACGTAGCTTTAGTTTAAAGAACAGGTAGGGACCAGGAGGGCCCTCTGGGTTTCGTGTTTGAATAAAACACACCGAACTCTCCTGCTATTCCTCTGAACCGTAGTGCGATGATCTCTGAGAACTGGAATAATGCAAGTCTTGCTAATTTCCTTTCATCTTCCTTTCTTTCACTTCCCCAACTGGTTTTCTATTCATCCTTTATCCAAACTTTAAAGAAACTCTGAAGTAATTATTTAGAAAGTTCCCACTCCTGTCCAGACAACTAAACCTGCATCGTGTGAGGGGTTGGGCAGGGACAGTGGGTAACCGGACACTGCTCGCAGGAGAAACGGTGCCTCAAGCTCCCGGAGAAAGGAAATCAAGTTTGCCTTGCGATCATCCTAAATTAAGTTACATGGTATTAAGGACAAATTTTCATGTCAGACCATTTTTTTTTCTTGCTCCTATGTATTCATTCCCATGGATAAAGTAGGAGGTTTAGGACTCCGTATTAAATGTACAAACACCTCAGTGAGATGCACTGTCAACGTAAGCACAGGCGGGCAAGTTCCTGAACTTAACTGTCAGATTTGGGGTACGATGACAGCTCTGATGGCCATTCCAGAAAAAGAGTTCCACAACTGCTTTGAAGGGGGGACTGGGCGCTGGCGTGGGTGCACAGCTTCCCAAGGGGAGTACCCCGCAGGTGACCGTACTGCTACTCAGCAAGGACGTATGGAGCACTCTTTGTAGGGTGTGTTCGCGAACTTACTTGTCCGACCTCGTGCAGTGGAAGCCATTGCTTCAGTGGAGTAAGGCAGCTACTATACCAGATAAAAGCTAATAGTGGCCTAACACCGTGGACTTTGATTCTTTACTCTTAAAACAGCCCAGAGTGGATGTTTAATAGGTGGCCTTCCACACAGTGATTCAGGGATCCAGGCTTCCTTCACGCGTATGTGTCACCTCAGAGTCCTTTGCCTCCAGCTGGCAGACAAGAGGATGGAGGATCCCCTGCGGGAGGTTTTTATGGGGCAGCCCTGGGAGTGGTGTCCCTGTCTTCCTTCCACACTCCAAGGGCAACAACCCAGTCACACGGCTGCATCTAACCATGAGGGAGGCTGGGAAATGGGTGCATGGGAGCGTCCAAGAGGCAGAGGACGAGTTTGAGTGACTACCACACATTCCCTGCCCTGGCAGCATGAAGTGGGACTACCACTGGGTCACATTCAAAGACACGTAGGTTCAGCCTCAAGAAAGAACTAAAATAAGAGATATAAATGTAAACCCTAGTTGCTCAAGAAAGTTTCCAAGAAGAATCACCTTCTTAATGCACAGACAAATGTGGCGAGTCTTCCCCTGCCTCCCTCTCTGAGTGTACCCGCTGTATGACGCAGTGACCTCTCGAAGACCTCCCCTCTCTGCTCCAAGCTCCCAAACCTCTTTGCAACTTAGATGCTCAGGCTTTTTCCTCCCCTTCACCCTAACTGTGCCTCCTTTAACCCCTCGGGCTTCAATTTCCCCATCTGTGAAATGAGAAACTTGAACCAGATGACCTTCACGTATTGAACACTCCACGAATATTTATTAAGTGCCCACTGGGCTAGGCCAGCTCAAACCTTCTCAAATGCTATGAAAAGGGCAAAACACTTAAATCGGGGACTGTCTCCCACCACGGCTGAAGTTTTATAAGAATCGACATCCCATGAGTTTAACAGTCTCCTCGTGTGAATAGGAGACACAGTTTTCTGATAAAAAGAAGGTCCTTAGCTTTGTGTCAGTGAAATGCACCGTAATTCATAAAAGACAACTTTCAGAAATACACTTACTATTTCTTTTAGAAAGGCATTGACCCACTTTGGGAAATCTGGTAGAAACAAAATGTCAATATCGAACAATATAGGCACTGGAGTGTTTAACACTTTATTGTTTGTAATGACCAGAGACCAGAATGGACCTGGGTAGGCCCACCTACCCGTACCCTGGAAGATGAGGCAGCTATTAAAAATCATGAACTGGAATTCCAGCCATTGACCTGGGGGTGGGTGGGTGGGGGAGTCCCTGCTGCATTAAGTGAGAAGAGTAAGTTTCACACATTAGGTGGTGAACTTATTATACAACAAGCTGACAATGCACTGTAGAATTGTATGCCTGAAACCTATGTAATCCTTGCTAACAGATGTCACCCCAATAAAAAAAATTAAAAAAAAAAAAAGAAGAGTAAGTTTCAGAGTTAGGTGCCTTGATTCTATATTTGTAAACGAACATTTAAAATCCCTACTGTGCTGCACCCCTTCGTCTGGTCCTGGTGAAGGGTGCAGAAGGCTTCGCAGTCCCTCCTCACCTACTACGCAGGGGCTGGGAAGGGAGACGGTGGCAGAGACGGGAGATGATTAACTTCTCGTTACACATCTTTGCAGTGCTTTTTCATTGCTTGCAATTAAAAGAATTTTAATTAAGATTTTTAAATATTGAAACAAAGAAGCATTTTATAATGACGTGGGCAAATGGGGGGTCGTCCCCGTGAAATTTGGAAAACCAGCAGCAAAAAGGAAGAATACGTCTGTACTCGTATGTCTCCACCATAACATGCATTCCCCCGGGGAAGACTTTTCCCAGAGCAGAGAGGGCTGTGTGTATCAGGCTGTGCTATTCCCCATAGGAAGTGCCCGCCCGGGCTCTGTCTCCGTGCTTAGCAAGCTGTCTGATCCTTAGAAACGTCATCTATCAGTTTCATGTGCATCAGAAGGTCAGTGCCCTGGACATAAATATTTGGGCCTTGGAGGGATAGACACCTCTCACTGTAAATGAATACATTGGTATTCTGATTTGGGGTGGGGTGGGATGGGGAGCTAGTCTGTCGTTTGGTCAGATTGGATAAACTCATTAAAGCCTGAAAACTCATGGGTAAATTGATAAAATTAAGTTACCAAAATCACAAGGCTGAGACCTGGAACCCCTTGGCTCCACAAGAGTCTTCAGAGATGAATCCCTATGAGGCTGGAAGTCAAGCAGTCTCACCCAGGATCTATTTGCTGGTTTGTTTCTGGCCTGAGGCATCCCCCCCACCTCTCTTGTCTGTGTTCTCTCTGCAGGTTTCAGAGGTTAAAGACCCTGTTTTAAGTCAAGTTTACCGTAGAACTTGGGCCAGAATCTGCATATTATATTGACAACAAAAACAAACAAATAAACAACACAGGGATAGATATAAAGGTGGTTATCCTTTAGGAATTCCACAAAGAAAGGTGGGTGAGTGGTTATCCACTAACTGATGCTTTAAGTTGTAAGCATCATTTAGTATCATTTGAGGCCCAGAAAAGAGAACATCAATAGGAAAAGGCAAAATGATAAAGGAAAAGAGTGACACGAAAGCTTGGTTCAACACTATCTGACCTACCCAGAAAAGGGTCATTGCACTGTTCGTCGGAGGCCGGCCTCATTCATGGCTCAAGATGTTCAGATCAGATTCCCCAGTTTCTAATTATGTAATTAAATGGCCATCTACTTTGTGAATGTCATGCGCTAAACTTTGCGAGGATAAAAAACAGCATAAAACATCTCTGCAGGTACCCTATTAGTCACTGGTACATTTTAAAAGTATTTATTGAACACCTGCTATGTGCCAGACACCGGTTTAGTACATGGCACACATCAGTGAGCACCTCTGTCTCACAATCTTGTAGTTAAAGACAAAACAGAGACCCAGAAAAAAAAAATGAACTAACACATAACGTAAGGGTGGCAATACTGGCCCAAAGAAAGATTCTTATAAAATCTATTGACTTTTAGGGAATGGAAATAGCCAAGGAAAGCTTCAATATCTAGACAGGTAGGGAGACATCTGATTTAGAAAAGCAGAGAAGAAAAGGCAACGTATGTCCCATGAGATGGGACAGGGCGATCACGGGAACATTCCCAAAGTGCTTTACCGTTGCAGAGGATTTTGTCACCCAGGCTGCAGAGGTAAGAACGGGCCAGCTGCCCAGGGCCTTGAGAGCAACCTGAGGGAGCAGCAGGTAGCCCTTCCTTCTCCTTCCTGAGCAGGGGTCGGGGTTTCACATTGACTTGCTAATCAAAAGCCCCTTTGTAGGGGAAATTTTCCACACAAAAGTGGCAATGGGAATCAGGAGGCTATATTTTTAAAGCAACGGCAGCATCATTTCTGTATATCCTGTGTGTGTGTGTGTGTGTGTGTGTGTGTGCCAACTAACAGTTGCTATGAGATTGGGGTGAAAATGGTATTTTGTAGGTTTTAATCCCAAATTAAATATCTCCTTGACTTTGCAGAACTTCCCTTTCTTGGCCACCTGACTTCTTTTCCTTTTCCCAGTTCGAAGTACCACACGTTGCCGTGTACAATGCACACTTTTTGGACCCAAGTTTGTGAGGGAAAAATTAGGGTGCGCATTATACATGGGTAGTACTAATTCCATCTCTATATAAATGTTTTTCATTGTTTTATTTATGCTTATGAGTTACAAGTGTAACTCTAGAAATCAATCACGATATCCATATATGAAATAATACCCTGGAATATGATAATCCTTTTTTTATATAAAAAAATTTTGACATAGAATTTCTTATATCTTGTATCCATTCTTATGTTTTGTAATTATCTGTTACCTAAAATTTCTTGTACCATAATATGTTAAAAAAATAAATGCTAAAATTCCTTTATAATACAAAATACAAGTCCCTAAATATAAAGAAATTAAAATTTGAATTAAAAAATTAAAATGAAAGGTTTTTTTCCCTCTGAAAGTTTGGGCCCAAAACACCAGCACAGCCTACACACGGGAGCGCGTTATTCAGGGGCGCGCAGGTCCCGGCCAATACGGTGAAGGGATTCTCCCTCCCTGGCTACGTCACCACTGAGCTCTCCTGCCTCTGCTCCTGCTGCACCACCGCCCCACGGGCGTCAGGGCTCACTCTACTACTGTCATCAGCTCTTTTCCAGGTATAAATGCCACTGGTGGTTATTTGCACCCCTCCTCATCTCTGCCTGTGCTTCGTAATAGTGGGAGGA
Source organism: Lyroderma lyra (assembly GCA_004026885.1). NCBI lineage: Eukaryota > Metazoa > Chordata > Mammalia > Chiroptera > Megadermatidae > Lyroderma > Lyroderma lyra. The sequence goes on along the minus strand of PVJL010006694.1, from coordinate 70,374 downwards.
AGAATCTGATGAATGCCTTGGACCCTGGACACTTCACACACACACACACACACACGGACACAAATGTGTCTAATTTCAAGAGATTTATGTTCCCCTGAAAACATCACTTTTCTAGATCACATTTGTTTTGTGCCAACTGTATATTAATACTTCAATGCTTTACAATATTTTATATTATTTTGTCTAACATATGTCTCACTTTCATAATTAGACTAACCTTGAACATAAAGCTATTTTAGTATTTTTGGGGGTAGCCCTCCTAAAACTGGGTAGGATGTGGAGCACATGGGGGATATTGAATTTAAATAATGAGTGGCTACACTGTGGTACATCCATGCAATGGGATATCATTGACTAACAAAAATAAATGAACTACCAAGCCACAAAAAGACATGGAGGAACCTTAAATATGTGTTGCTAACTGAAAGAAGCCAGTCCGGAAAGGCTACATGCTGTATGATTCCAACTACAGACCATTCTGGAATAGGCAAGACTATAGAGACATGAGAAAGGTCAGTGACTTCCAGGGATCCCAGGGGAGGGAGGGATGCATAACAGAGCACAGGGGATTTCTAGGTGGTGAAACTATGCTGTTTGATACCATAATGGTGGGCACATGCCATTACGCATTTGCTAAAATCCATAGAACAACACAAAGCCTGAACCCCAGTGTCAACGGTGGACTTCAGTTAATAATAATATATCAATATTGGCTCAACTGTAACGAATGTACTTCGTCAGTGTAACATGTTAACAGTAGAGAAAAGTAGGAGAGTGGGAAGAGATTCTGTATTTTCTGCTCGTTTTTCTGTATATCTAAAGCTACCCTAAGAAAAATAAAAAGCCTATTAATTAAAAGAAAAAAGAGTTTCAGATTTGACTGTAGCCTCTGATGACTTTTGGGATAAGGAATTTGCAACTCCTTAATGCAATGCATGTACTTTAGGTTTTCAAAGGTTGTATTCATTGGTGTTAAACGCAGTTAAACTGCTGCTTGACATCACGTCGACATAATACCATAAAATGAACTAACTGAATTAGTAAGATATGTTCTCAGGATATAGACTCAGTCCAATCCGAATGGCCATGAAGGCTCAACATTTGACACACAAATTCCAACACCAAAAAATCCATTAAAGGGTAATTAGGGCGCGTTAAACACACAAATGGCAGAAAGACCCATGAAGACATTGTTGTCATTTAAAAGGGGTTCTTTCTTCTGGGTCTGTCTTTATATCCTTCACAGAAGCTTTGAGGAAAAGCCACATCGCCCTGGGACAAAATGAATACTTCTTGCGTGAGTGATGGGGCCAAATTCGGTGTCTCATTCGCAACTTAGAAAGAACGTAGTGAGCAGTGACTGACCCGGGGGACTTCACCCCAAGGCTATGCCTGGGCTGATTATTCCTTACATATATCATCTTGTTCGGTTATTAAAAAGACTGAACTGGTGGAGTGAGCACTTCCAAAGTCTTATTATTCTGTCCATTTTGCCAAATAAATTAAGCCTGTGGTGATTCACCCAGTTGGGTAGAAAGCACTTTATTATGAGATGGGCCGAAAGGAAGGCCTTGGCCCAACTCTAACCTTTCCTGTCACAAGCAGATCTCCCGACTGTCATCAACCCTCTATCTTCCTCTTGGCTTTAGGGGTGAGGGTGGAGGGAAAAAGAGAAGAGTTAAGGCTGCGGGGTAGCACCTGGGTTGCTCTGAAGCTCCTGTGTCCACTCAGGACTGAGGATACAGTATTGAGTCCCCTACAAGTGGCCATGTCGCTCTCTTAGCAACTCCTTTGACCTCAACTGCTGATCTGACCACGTGAAGCGTTCATTTGATTCCATTTACTTCCTCCTTCAGTAAGTATAAAAATCATGTCTTCCAGTTCAAACAAAGAAACCGCTTGCTTAAACCCTTCTCCTTGCAACACCCACGATACGCATTCGAAGTGCACAGCTTGGGGGCCGCCGTTGTGCACACACAATAAATCTTAGTTTATCTGGAAGCCAGGCAGTCATGAAGCTTAGATGACAAGAAGTTTGTCTTTAACAGACAGAAGTCAGGGAGGGCAGTCACTGCTCAGACAATGAGATTCAAGCGAGTGCCGTCCGGAATCTATGAGCTCTGGAGGGGAGAAGATAGATGGAGCAGGCAGACTGAGAAAGGAGATGAGCCAGCAGGGAAAGAAAGAAGTAGGTGAAGCAGGAAGAGAAGACGGCATTCAAGGGGAGGAAGACAAGCGGGGGGGCGGGGCAACGGATCAGGGAGAAGGAGAGGGACAGCAGGGGAGGCAGCGGAGGGAGAGGACAGGGAGACTGAGGTGGAGCTGAGCTTGCACTGGGCTAGGACCAGAGGAAGCCAGGTACACTGTTCTGCAGACCACACCATTAGCTGCCTACCTTAAGCTCTCCAAGATATGTGGGCAAGGCGAAGGCAGAAAGCAAAATGGTAGTCAGTTGTGCTGATGCTGAAAAAAAAAGTGTGTAAATGTGAAGAAGTGTGAGAACAGAAACGTTGTAGCCAGGCCATCAGCGTCTTTCTGCACCTTTGGTGTGCCAAGGCTCCCAATCATGGCAGTTCCGTTGCAAATGAGGTTGGTTCGTACCAATGGTAATTTATGTTCCTCGTGGTGACCCGAAAGCATGACAAGAACCTAAAGAAAACGTCTGAATTTCCAAGGAAAGATGTTGAATGTGGTTTGACGAGTGAATGCAGTTTGTGTTGCTGTATTCTGATTTTTGGAAGACTGGGAATTCATGTGTGAAAGGGAAAACCACTCTCCGTTACCTGGGATGCGGCCCATCTGGTGAGCAGTCTAGACCTCAGGTCTCAATTCTGACTTTAGAACTATATTTATTGTCGGGGAGCCCTGTCATCCTTGTAAAACATCATCAGAACTAGCCTCATCCCGCCCCCTGACCTTTCCGCAGACATTGACATCATTCACCTCTCATCTCACCTTTGATTCTCTCTTCCTCGTCTCCACGGGCTGCCCAAGTTTTCTGCAAAGTCTCTAGCCATTCTGTCTGCCCTGAACTAAGCCCAGGTCCTCGTTTACTAGCCTCCCTCTCCATCCCTTCCATTCAGCCCGCACACTCGTCCTAGAACAACTTACTTACCGTTGCTTTCATTCGGATCAGCCCCAGAGCCTGGGGGGCTCTCGGTTACCCTGGCGGCCTGCTCCCCTTGACTCCTCACCTACTAATTTCCAGTCACCCCCTACCCCCATCTCCTTCCCCAGCGGGGAGCTCCACAGCCAGCTTCCAAGCCAGAAACCTGTGCCCTGAAACCTTGGACTCTCCACCAGCAAGTCCTGTGCCCTGCTCTCACTCCACGGTCACCACTCTAGTTCAGGCCGATGCCACCTCTTGTTGAGGTTCCTGCAACAACCCCCTCACTCTTTGCCCTGTTCCCCTTTGACCCTCAATCTGGAAGTGATCTTTAAAAAATGCAAATTAGGACATACCATCCCTCCAGTGGCTTATCCCTGCACTTAGGATAAAAATTCAAAATCCAAGGTCCTGTACGACGTGCTCCCCGCCTCCCTCCCCTAGACCTCACTTCACCTGACCACACTGGTCTCCCTGCCCCTTCCCCACCCCACGTCAGGCCCTTTGCCCACAGCATGGATTGACCATCCTCCTCGCTACGTCTTGAACAGCAGGCTCCTTCTCACCTCTGGGGTCGTGGCTTCAAGATCACATCTTCAGAGACCTTCTGGACTTCCCTACGTACTGTCATCTCCGCTTCCCACCATCATTACTGCCCAGTTTATTTCCTCCAAAGCTTTTGATCACAATGTGCAATTACAGTAGACTCTCTGTTAACCAGAACTCAAGGTTGCTTGAGATTTTGCCAGTTGCTTGAGAGTGCCAGTTGCTCAAGTTCCAGCTAACGGAGAGTCTACTTACATTTATCTGGCACCTACCCATCCCCATGGGTGCCGATTAACTGAGAGTCGATTGTGTTGTTTGTTTACTTGTGCTTTGTCCGTCTGCCCCTGTACTCTAAGTTCCACAAGGGCCTGGGCCATATCTAGCATGTAGACCATCATTTCTCTACCTTCAGCATAATGCTCAAAATGTGAAAACCATTATAATGACGATTTTATTATTATATTGTTAATTATTACATCATTATATTTTATTATTATTTATTATGTTTTTTGATGATTCCAGACTTTGTGGATGGAATAGTCTCCCTTTGGTCTAAGAGTATCTGTGTGCTTTTTCTACATCTTGTCTCCAGTATGCGCTCCAATGGGCATCCTATCCTAAATTTTCAGTCTTTTCATGGCTGCTTAATTTTTTCTTTCACTTAAAAAACAATCTCATATGACTCAATCCCATCTTTCTTCTCCTTCGTACACAAAGCTACCATTGGAATAGTTTATACCTAACTGAATTTCCTTACTTTCATTTACTCTTTTCCTGTATTCAACTTCTTTCCATCAAATGTTTTTTATTATTCTAAACTAAATTCCAAGACAGTTTTTAGAAAGTTTCAAAAATAATCTCACTGGTATTTTACTTGGGATTACATTAATTTCATTTCGTTTAGTTAGTGTGAGGGAAATCAATTATCTTTGCTATAGAATTCTTCCTAGTTGAGGCCACAATACATTTTTTCATTTACATATTTTTAAATAGTGATAGTTTTTTTGTATTGGTCCTTTTATATTATTGTTAAATCTCCACATCAAATAGTCAGTAGTTTCAATAGAATATGTCTAAATCTTGTTTTCTTTTTATTAATTTTGCTTGACACAGAGGAGCTTTGATCAATAAATAAAGGTCTTGCTTCCACTTAAAAGAGATTTTTCTTTTCTAATATCCTTATATTATTACATATAATCCTTACATTATTACATTATTATTAGCAGAAGAATATATCCTCTCCCTTGTCTATCCTTTACATCTAGACCTTGTTTCTGACATTGTAAAATGTTTGTCCTTTTCTTCTCTATTGTAAGATAAAACCCAAAGCTTGTCTTTCTTCTCTTTTCTCTGATTGAATTTTCTTCAGTATCATTTCTAACCATTGATTATGCTAAATTCATTTGAAATGCTTCGATGTCATTAAATGTTTTCTTTCATTATTTTCTTAACTGTGACAACTCTCCTATTACACTGTTGCCTTATCTTATTTTTACCTTTTGTTTCATGGAGTCTATGAATTTTATTTTTCCTTCTATCAAATGCAGTTTAAATGTTGATTAAATGTACTTGTTTTCTATAGTATAATAATTTAAAAAAATATGCCATTTTAACAATTCTCGAGAGCTATGTTAATCTTTGTTCATGTTACAGAGTTATTTCATAAGTTACGTGTTTTTTTATTTCTCTCTTAATTTACTTTGGAATGAGGAAAGATCTATTTTAACTATGTATTCACCAAAAATTAATGGGCATAAATTTTTCACTCATTATCTGAAACCTATTAGAATCATCTTTTAAAATTATAAATTGATGGATGGACTGAGACCAAGCCAAGGACCCAACAGCCTGATGAGTGTGGAAAGGAAGCCGGGCTGTAGGGTATCTTGCAGGAAATCATAAATCATAATCATCAATAGGTCCAACTATAAGAGGGCTGGGCGGAAAAAATTCAGACATTGTCAATATAACAATAACGGTTACGTGGCTGGATACTTTCTGGACAGCCCTCACATACCCGGCCTCATTCTAAATACTTTCTATGTATTTCTGTATTTAATCCTCACAGTAACTCTATGATGCATATTGCATCATTATCCCCATTTTCTCGATGAGGAAACTGAAGCTCAGTTAAGTAAATTATCCAAGAAAATGATTAGTAGAACCTGGATTCAAGCCCAAATAGTCTGTTTAGCTCAGGAATTCACGGTCTTCATTTATGTCTGCTTCTTCCCCCTGTTGGTTTGCAGCCTGGACCCCTCCACAGAGGGCAGGCAGAGACCCAGGCAGATTGGCAGGTGTCTGGGGACTTACACCCAAGGCTTGTCTTGGGTGCTGCAGGACGTGTGCATCTCAGCCCTCCCCGCCATAGTCTTAATGTTTATATAGAGGCCTCGCTGGGGTTCAGTCACATACACCCCCAGGTCCCCCAACAACACCTTACTCTCTGAAGGCTGCACCCTTCAAAATGGTTCCCACTATGTAAATGGTGGGTGGGCTGAGCGTATAGTCTAAGGACAGAGGAGGGGCTGCGGAGCCTCTGGTGGCCCAGGTCCTGCTCTAGGGTCAACCTGCGGTCGTATCCTCTCCAAGACCGCCTCCAACAGTGTTGCTTAAAATTGCCGGGTCAGCTTTCTCAGCTCATTTTAGGGAAGATCCCTGCCCCGTCTGGGAGGAGCCCAGTTTCCCCAGGGCTTCCCTTTGGGGTAGCCATGCCTCGTTCCTGGGCCTGGGACGGAAGCCCTGCTGCGCAGCGGGTAGAAGGATGCTTCCTTCCCCAGCGGCCTGTCCCTGCCGGCTCCGGGACGGCGGCTCTGTCTGCCCACTTCCGTCCTGGCACACACACCGTCTGGTGAGTCTCATTTTAGGTTTTGTCTCTACATTTTGGTTCCCTCTTGCCTTAATACCTAGAACATATACCTAGATTTTTTTTTTTTTTTGGACAACCATATGGCAGATTTTATTTTTATTTTTATTTTTATTTATTTATTTATTTTTTGCTTTTTGGTATGTGGGTAGCTCCCTGACTGGGAATCGAACCCAGGCCGCAGCGCTGACAGCGCCAACACTGAAGCCTTAAGCCACTACACCATCAGGGAACTCCCAGTATATGGCAGATTTTAGAATGTCTCTGCCACAGGACAGGATTTCCCCCTATTTTATTAAAAAATATATTTTTTTGATCCTTTCATTGGTTTCTGGGGAATGGAGATTGAACGCCGGTGATCCCCTCCTTCCAGGTCTCCCTCCCTGTCCCCCTTCCTCCTCCCTCTCCGTGTCCTGCTCCTTGACACACTCTTCTCCCTTGTCTCCCACTGCACTCCGTTCTCATCCAGGCTTCCCCGAGGAGCCCCCTCCCATTCCCCGTGTCCGACTGCACCTTGCTTTCCAAACCCTTTGCTCTGCCCTCAGCCTGCCAGTCTTTTCACTCTGGACACTCTCCACGGTGCCCTCACGTCCGCTGAAGGTTCCACTACCACCCACAGGACAGGATGGTGTCCTGTCCAGGGGTCCTGTCCAGGGCTCCAGCCAGGAGGCCTCTGAAACATCTCTGAAGCGGCCAGTTGTCTGCAGGAGCTGGTAGACCAGACACCTCAAAGTCAACGTATTGAAGGCTGAGCCAGTCACCTCCGCTTGCAGAATGTGCCTCCTGCACAGTGGGCGAGCACAGCTCACACAGCGGTCATCTTCAACCCCTGCCTCTATTTCAGTCACCCTCCAGCTGAAGGCTGCTCCCCACTTCTGTGAGAATGATCACCCCACTCCATCCCAAAGTCTTTCAAAGGTCCCAGTTTCAGCTCCTCCATGTGGCCTGAAAGGTCAAGTAAGATTTGGTCTCTCCTCCGTCCTCACAGCCTGTGTTCCTGGCTCTCTGCACAGCCTGGGGGTCCCTACCTCGATCTTGCGTGGCCTTGTCCCCTGCCTGCTGGGGAGGAAGTAATCCCTGATCTGTAGCATTTGCGACCTTTGTGGTGTAAATACTCCCACTATGGCCAATGTCAAGGGAATGTGACATCACTGCATGTGGACTTGGGAAGAGATGGTCAGCAGCCACTATTAGACGGTATCTCCATCCTATGGATACCACAGACCCAAAAAATGCTCAAGGGCATAGATAATGGTAAAATGTAGTAAAATGACTGAGGAGTAATACATTTTTAGTATTTGTTATCTTTGTTTTTAATACAATTTATTTAATTGTAAACATATATCATTTAATTTTATTAATGACCATGTTTAACAGCAAACTTGCAAGATTCCTAAACATTGATCAGTGGGTCCTTGTGAGCCCATTGGAGCCAGTTCCAGGACATCACTAACCTCTTTCCCAGAGTTCCCTCTTCTCCACCAGCATCCAGTCAATGCTTATTCTCCCTTTCATAGCCAGTTCTGCTCATGCTGGGAATGTCTCCATCATTGCTGTTACCACATTGCAATGATCTACTTATGCACCTGTCTCCCTCTTATTCCGTGAGTTTCTTGAGGGCAGAGGCTGTGCCTCATTCATCTTGGTAATCCCAGTACAGTGCCTGGTACACAGTAGACACTCGGTGAATTATGATTTAACAAACTGACAATGCCTTTCCTTTTGGATCTTTCCTCATCCATCTACCTATTGTTCTGGGGATGGCTCTTGGCTGCATAATGAAAGAGTATTCCGGGTCCCAGTGAAAACAATGCTTGTCGATCGGATCAAATCACCAAGTGCACTAGAGCATTTGTAGGTATGAATCGTTGGCTCACATATATTCTAAGTAGGAAGGGATGTGCTCTCCCAACTAGACCACAGACATGGGATCCCCATGCCCATGATTGTCACGGCTCATGCTAACAGTCCACAGAATGCAAATTCATCCCATCACTTAACCCTAGAGATGGGCAAGTGATCATTTAAAGCTGTTGTACATTTAATGTCCTTCAGCCCTCTAGGCTCAGACGTCGTCATTTTTTACTGAATGAAAAATAACATTTTAAGTCATCATGTTGATTGACAGAGAATCCAAACAGTCTACCAGGAAGTGTCATCAGTTGGACTGAACAGAATAGCAATTAAGCATTTATTATGTAACGTGTTGTATTAGCCATGTGGATGGATCAATGGAAAAAGAATTTGTAAATATACTGATGGTACTGATGATACTGTTTCTTTCAATTTTTCAACCGAATGCTTGTCATTTTAATGATGTGGACTCTAATTTCTCAGCAACTTTAGAGTCACTCATATTTTTTGTAGCTGATTCACCACATACGAGTAGGATATTGTTGCAGGTTGCCTAGCTTAACACCCATCTGCAGAAATTAGCTTCAGCCTCACTGAGAAGGCACAGCAGTGCATTCTCCAGAATTGTTATTTTATACTTCACTAGGATGAATATATTTATCTTCACCAGGATAATATATTTATATAACTGAATCTTTTTGTTTTCCAAGAAGATTCAACAGTTCCATTAAGCAACAGCAAAAGCAGTAGTCACCTTTCCAGAATAGACTTTAATTTTGGCAAGCTTTATATTTCACAAGTAAATATTTAAGAGCAAATCATAACAGAGGGAAAACCAACACTATTGCACGTACCCAAACTAGCCCGTCAGCCTGGGTCCATTTCTCACGGGAATTACTTGTTTCTGAAACTTATGTCGATTTCAGTCCCCCCCTAAAGAAAAGTTTGGGGTCTTTAAGATTCTGTCTACACACATATCAGTCTGAAAAACAAAACAAAAAGACTGAGCTCACTCTAATTCAAGTTTAATTCCAATTTGAGTAAGTAGAATTTGAAAGAACTTATGATTTGCCTGGATTCCACCAGAAAAATATTGAGATTTCTTAAAAATCTGTGTATAAGAAAACATTATTTCTTGCCTATGTGGGAGGCAACTCTATATATACTCTCGCATACAGTCTCTCTTTGTCACATTGGATGATGGGTCACATCTGTGGTGAACGGATGTTTCTCAAGAGTCTAAGATTCATGAGCAAAGGTATGGAGTGGGTGAGAGTGGTGAGCTGTTCTTAGTAGATGTTTCGAAAGAGAGCTGTGTCCCACAGTTAATCTGAAAGCTCAATTATCCCCATTGGAGAAGGACAGAATGATGTGAGCACGCCCTTCTTTGCCTGTCTTTGAAAAGTTCAGTATCCTAGGAGGGTTGATCCTGTTCTTGATGACGCTAAACTAGGCTATGGTCCGAATGGGGCTCTTGGAAAGGGACACTGGGACGTATTTCTGGGAGAAAACATCTAGACCTGGTTTACAGACTCAACAGCAAATTGTTAAAAGAAAAAAAAAAAGAAAGGAAAGGAGAAAAAAGGAAAAGGACTTTTTCATTCAGGCAAGAGCTACAGGCGTTATTAACCCTAAAGATGGAAGTAGCAAATGACCTTTGGTGAGGGATATTTCCTGAGCATTTCAAGCAGGATCTGACTGCTTTATAGTACTTCAAATGGCATGGCAAGCACTTTGTCACGAATGAGAAATACCCTGCTTCAAGTGAACAAAGCCTTAAATTAGTCCACAAGAGAGTGTCTCTGGCCAGGTGGAGTATTTCAGCCCTGCATTTCCTGGCCTGTACCCTTCAGAGCAATTGCATTTCATAAATTTCAGGAACGTGCCTGGAGCAGGTGGCTGAGACATGGGAATGGTCATAAATCTGCTGCTCAACAGTTTCTAGCTTCCAAAGTCAAGGCTCTCAAGTGCTGGCCTTGGCACAACTGGAATTCATGCCACAGAATAGCCTTCCACAGGTGGGAATTCAATATCTTACGTTTATTTCTTATCACCATCCTTGAAAAGCAGCAGTGTTTAGGAATGTTAAAAGAGCCCTCTTTTCCAAGCTTGCTATAAAAGGCTAGATAGGCCTCTTTCTGAAGCAAAGATAATGAGGCTGAGATGTTCTATGCTTTGTGGCCAAGGCTGAATTCCTACTGAGCAAATATGCACAAACACGGGGAGAGGATATTGACCCCACGTCGTTGGGGTGAGCATCTCAGAGAGACTGAGATGGAGAGAACAGACATCTTCATGCATATTTATCCTTGTATTGGATGCCTGCAGCTCAAACCAGAAGCTTTTTCAGAGCTGTTTTTCCCTGTTATAAAAGTTATATATGTTCAATCTAGATTTTAGGAAGTTCAGACAAATAGAAGGAAGTAAATTTCCTTTGCTTTCCTCATATGTACATGCAAAAACATGTCTTCTGTCCTGTACTATATTGTGTGGATTAGGTCTAAATAAAGATAATACTCTTGTAAGAGACGGGTTTCCAATTAAGTAGGAGAGACACAGGAAGGATTGGAAGTAGAATATATCATTTATCCACAAACCATCCCCATTTTGAATCTTTTGTCTGTTTGTTTGTTTGTTTTTGGTATGAGGGTAGCTCCCTGACTGTGAATCGAACCCAGGCCGCAGCGCTGACAACGCCAGCGCCGAAACCTTAAGCCACTACACCATCAGGGAACTCCCCCATCCCCATTTTGGAGGACAGGAGAGCCCCAGTGTTCCTACATATTAATGGTGGTGTTGGATCAGCTTCCCAGGAAAAACGGACAGTTACCCTACCTCACCCATAGTGCTTTGCATGTCTGCAGGGTCAGACAGGTCACGTGGTTAATGGCATGAGGAGCCGCCAACTTGTTTGAGGACAGTGAGTGGAGAAGAATGTCTTGGGCAAGTCATGGACATTTCATCGTGGTCCTTCTAATCGTTAGTGTCCCAGAGACTGCTCAGCATTATTGGGTCAGTGATGTCCTTTGGGGAAATGTTTGGGTGCTCACCTAGAAGGTAGTCAGATTCCCTTCACGGGGAAGTGACTCATACCACCACCACAGAAGGACTGGCTACACGTTGGCCAAGAAAACATGTTTCTGCTGAAGGACCTGAGGAAATCTGTTGCCCATTGGACTGTTTAGGGTTTCCAGAAAAGTCTTTGAGATGGGAGAATAAGTCTAGTGTTCTTTAGGTTTGTCCATGTGTTATTTTATATCCTACTTCTTTTGAATAGTAATACTGACCGTAGGCTTATGGACCATGGCCACCCAAACTATCGTCAGGCCCTGGATTGGGTGGCTGAATGTCACATCACCATTTTTCTCTACTTACGTAGTTGGAAACACCTCACCTGTGTCAGGAACCCTAGAACTTAAGACTATGAATGTTCCAGATCTTCTTTATAACTGTGTTAAATGTTAACAAATACAGGTTCAGTGATGACAGACAGAATGTATCCCTTTTCCTTCCAAAAGCAGGTCTAGACTAGACTTACAACATTTGGGACCCAGTCTCTAAGTCAGCCAGGGTGAATGAGGTGGAGGCAGGATGGCAACCTCTATTCTGCATAAGTGAAGTCTTGGATGCCCCCCTGCTGGTGTGGATCTGGTTTTCATCTCTGTCCAGCCTCCTCTGGATGGGTGTTTCTCCTGAACTCTTTGCGTGGCTTTGACTCTGTGCTCTACTAGCATTGCCTTTGCATCCGTCTCTCTTGGACAAAGCAGTGCAATGTGGGGTGGGTGTCATCCCTGCAGAAAAATCATCAAAGTCGAAAGAAATCACCTCTGACTCCCTATTTCCACCCAGCCTTGTGAAGGGCAGGCTCCCTTTTGAACCTCAGCTTACTTCCTCGTCGACTCAGGTGCTGGCCTGGGCACTTGGCTTGTTCTTCACAAAGGGGAAAGTCAGGAGCCCACAGGTCCAGCCCTCACCTTCTCACCCACATTTGCTGGGAAGGTGAGCTGGTTGGTACTTTTCAGATTCAGAAAGTGGGACTCTGCACCCAACATGACAGCAGAGCTGTGTGATGCAGACGTCATCAGGCCAGGAGCTGAGCGGCCTGAGTTCTAGTTTTGTCTTCGTCAAGGTGCCCTGAACCTGGCTGAACCTGAGTGTAACTGTTTGGTCAAGTGGGCACTCCACACCCCTGCCTAAACCATACCATGGTTGTCACTATCAGATGAAAGGAGAGGTGTGGGAGCCCCAGTACAGGGGAAAACGTGGCCTTGGGGAAACCTGACACAGGTTCTGGAACTGTGCAGCCGGAGAAGGGCTGCTTTACAAGCAAGTGAGCTCCCCAGCCGTGGAGGACTTCAAGCAGAGACCAGCTGACTAGATGCCAGGGGTGCTATGCAGGTGCAAGGCTAGACAAGGTGCCTGGAGTCACGTGTGGTTTTTCAAAGACTGATTTTCCACACTTTTCCAAAGACAGTGATTATTTGGCGGTGACCTGGCGTTCTCACCAGACTCTGTGTCCTGTCTTCTTGACTGGATCTGGAGTCCTGGGTCACAGAGGGGCGAGTTCCCTAAGCACAGGGCCCTTGTCTCATCCAGCCTTCTCTCCGAGCCCCTGTCCCAAGCCTCTCCCCAGAGTGCTTCCTGAATGGGCGACAGCGTGCTGGCTCTTCCAACCCCGGCTATGAGCCTACGTCCTGCCTCCAAGCCAAACTGGTTGGGCCTATTTACAGAAGGAGAGGTGCCCACATGACACTGACGATGAATGCAATTTGAATCTCAACTTCGCCATCCAGGGGTTTTGATGTAAGAGAATACAAATTTATGGCAGACATTGAGACTGAGTTTGAGATGAGGACTCTGGCCTTGCTCCTCCAATGCCATGAGAATCGCATAGGAAGCAGGACAGATGGAAAGATAAGACAGACATCAAAGATACAGACAGACAGACAGGAAGATGTTCAGCAAAGCAGTCAGTAGGCAGAGAACCCCTGTGTAGCTCACGGGCTCTGCCATGGCAATTTCCCCAGTTTCTAGATATCCTGACAAAGGAGACAGAATAATATGGTCACTTCCATGAAGAGGTCACCACTTTTGACATGTATTACAGTAGTTCTCTTCTTATCCATGGGGGACACATTCCAAGACCCACAGTAGATGCCTGAAACCAGGGACAGTACCAAACCCTGTGTGTACCGGGGGTGCCAAACAATGCATACACATTTTAAGAGATGTTATATATGTATTACTTTTCAAAGTTGAATTGCACTATGGTAGCAATGTGTAGTATGACATTTGCTTGGAGGATGGTGTTAATCAAATGAATGCTAGTGTCACCATGCGACAGGCTGGACAGTCAGAGAGAATGGTGGAAGCACGGTGGTCATTGGAGGAGAGCAAGACCATTTGGGAGGGGTATTAGAAATTTGAGAATGTTATTTAAGTTTCCCCCATGTTCTCCTGACTTAACACCCCTTGACTTCTACCTCTGGGGGACCTTAAAGGCTGTGGTGTACTATAGAAAACCGGCTCCACTGGTGGTACTTCGGGAAGAAACTGAAACATCATGCACAACAATACAAGTGGACACTTTGGTCAATGTTGCTCAGGCAGCAGTTGGCCGTCATCAGAAGTGTCTGGACGCTGATGGGAACCACTGTGAGCACCTCCTGTAATCGCAGAAGTCAGACGTGACTCGTATTCCTCTTTTGCTATTGGTATATATCGAGTATTACAATTTTAATACAGTTTTCTCCTTTCTTAAAACGAGTATACACTTTTCTGGCACCCTCTGTATATTACATCCCCCTACACATACACGCCTTTTCACTTAAATGAAGCACTTCACGGCTGCTCTTTGGCAGATCCGAATTGCCCGCGTCACTACTCTGACGCTTTGGGGCCATTACTAAGGAAAATTAGGTTTAGCTGAACACGAGCACTGTGGGCCTGTGACAGTCCATCTGATAACAGAGACGGCTGAGTGACTCATGGGTGGGGAGTTTGTACAGCATGGAGACACTGGACAAAGGGATGATTCACGTCCCAGCAGGACAGAGGAGGACAGCATAAGATTTCATCATGCTGCTCAGAACAGCGCTCAATTTAAACCGTATGAATTGTTTATTTCTGGAATTTTCCATTTACTATTTTCAGACTACAGTTGACCTCAGGTAACTGAAATGCAGAAAGTGAAATCTCAGATAGGGTGCTGGTGGGGGCTTCTGCATCCTAATTCCTGGCTCATTCAAGAGAGCAAAAGCAGGGACTAACACACCCCGAACTGATTTTGTTGGTAAACATCACCCAACTGCTTTCTTATTAATTTACCTTGGCAACACCTCCCTGTTATGTAATTATGTGGGATTTCAGACCATATTTACTCCTAGCCCACGCACACCTTATGTTACCTCATCTTCTGACTACCACATTGTGAGAAAGGACACCCTTCTCTCAGTTCCTGCAGAAGCTCAAGTAATCCTACCGGGAGATAAGACACAATGGCTCCAAATAGCTGCTGTGCCTCCTCAAGTGCAGGGGGGAGACAACGGCTGTGGTGGGGGTCACCTTGGAGAAGGGAGGCGGGGGAGGGGTCCACAGAAAGCAGCATGCCCCACCTACAGGCAAGGCAGACTAGGTATTTCTGGAGTAAGAGATAGAAAAAGCAAAGTGACAAGGACTTACTGTGAAGGGACCCACAGGGAGGATTAGACAATTCTGGCCAGTTTGGTTCATGTCTCAGGGAAAGAGGGGACGCTGAGGCCTCTTTGGGGGGCAAGGGGGTAGTGTTGGAGACGAAATGGGGGAAATTCATAAACGGAAACCAGAGAAATTGCTGACACACTGCAGCTCACACACAGCAGCAGGGTCTTCAGGCCTGAGGTGTGCAGAGGTGCTGTCTTTGAATCTAAAGGGTAGGTAGGTGGGAGCAGACCCCCAGGAGGGGCTTTCACCTGGATTCTGGTTCAGATGGCCTGGGAAGGGCCGTGACTTTAGCATTGAGAACATCTCCCGTGGCGCTTCGCACGCGCGGCTGGGGTTGAGGAGCACCTTCTCCAAGAGCACTCCAGCTTTCCCTGGGAATTTGTTAGAAATGCAAATTCTCAGGCCCCGGCCCAGACCAACCAACTCAGAAACACTGGCGGTGGGGCCCAGCCCTCTGTGTTTTAATGAGCCCTCCCATGTGTGTCTGACATTTGCTAAAGTCTGACAGCCACTGCAGTAGAGATATAAGAGGGGACCCCCCAAAAACCCAGAATAATCTTCTGGAGGGCGGGCCCCGTGTAGCACAGGCTTCCCCTCCTAGGTGAGTGTTCTGGGAACCCACCTGCATCCACGTACCAGCTGGTGTTGCTGTGAGAGGCTGCCTTTGGTCTCAGTGAACTTTTTGGGGGGACACTTCCAATGCGTTTGCCCATTTCATGGTGGTGACTTACACGAACGTGCAGCATGCCAGCGCACCTGCCCACACCGTGCTGAGTGTTCAGCATGACCCCCGCCACCCGAGGGCCCCTACCTTCCCTATTCACCCTATCTCACCTCGAGCAGCTTTTTGTTTGTGTCCCTGATGAAAAATGTCCTAAAAGGGAAATGGTTTGCTCATGGGGAAGAGGTGAAACAAAAAGCAGCAGAAGCCCTAAAAGGCATCAAAATCGATGAGCTCAAAAACTGTTTTGAGCAGTGGGGAAAGCGTCTCGACAGGGGCACTGCATCAAACAGGGAGTATTTTGAAGGTGAGTGAAGTTTAAACACATAAGAATACATACACCATTTTTATACATAAATCCTGGGGTTTGGGGGTCCCTCCTATAGGAAACTCAGGGTACCGCTTCTCTTACAAACAGCCCTCCTACCACCCTCGGGTTGCTCTGGGGAATACCGCCCCTGTCTGCCTCATCCAGGCTGGGACCCCGGAGTCTCCCTCTCGGGGCTGGGGTGCAGCGGGGTGGGATAACCCCAGGGGCGCTGTGGCCCTGGGTGCTGTGTGCACAGGGCAACCTTCCAACAGAAGTCAAGTGGCCTGGGAAATTTGCACACAAGCAGGATTCAGCCCCAGGGTGAGCCTCCGTCCGGGTCTCTCTTCTCTCCCTCTTGCTCACCTCAGTCCCCCAATCCTCCAGCTGTCCTCCCTACGGGAGCATCTCCCGCTGCCCCCCAGATGTCCACCCTCCATGTCCGCCCCTTGTCTCGGGCGCCGGCCCCACTTCCTACATGACTGCAGCCACCTTCCGGCGGGCCTCCGTGGCTTCCCCCACAGCCCCCAGCCCAGCACCCCCGCCCCCCGCGCCCCTGACATCCGTTCTTCTCGGCGTCTTCGCTCACAGGCCCCGCCCTCCGCACACTCCCCTTTCACGCGCGCGCATGCGTACACGCCCACCCGCCGCCCGCTCATGCGTGCTTACGCATGCGTGCCACAGGTATCTTGCCGCCTACTCCTCTGTGTGTGAGGTCAAGTCCACCCTCCTGGTGTCCAGAGGCCTGCGGGCCCCTCCCTATCGCTGCAGACGTCTCCTTCAATGGCCTTATTGACGAGCCTCCTCTGCTGGTAAAACTCTGATAAGATAAGCAAGGGACATGAGAGCCAGTGAAGCCCGAAGGGGGACAGGCAGCCACAGGGGTGTCAGGCGGGGACAGCTTCCAACCTGCAAATGCTCCGATTTCCTCCCAGGCCTCTGAGCTCAGGGGTTCCATGCTGGGGTCACGTGGAGGACGACACCAAGCCCTGGAGGCTCAATGGTGCTTTCTCTCTCCCTAGTGCTTTCCTTAGGGTACTTGGTTTGTGCTATTTGTCTTAGAGTCTAGCCGGAGAAACGATGTTGGGGTTATTTCAATAAATGAATATATTTTATAGGACATTAGCCACGTGATTTGACCAAAAACGGCATGACCCCCGCTACCTGAGGGCCCCACCTTCCCTAGTCACCCTATCTCACCTCGAGCAGCTTCTTTGTTTGTGTCCCTGATGAAAAATGTCCTAAAAGGGAAATGGTTTGCTCATGGGGAAGAGGTGAAACAAAAAGCAGCAGCAGCCCTAAAAGGCATCAAAATCGATGAGCTCAAAAACTGTTCTGAGCGGTGGGGAAAGCGTCTCGACAGGGGCACTGCATCAAACAGGGAGTATTTTGAAGGTGAGTGAAGTTTAAGTAAACTCAGGGTACCGCTTCTCTTAGAATTAGGGGAACAAATCTCAGTTTATTTCATGTGTTCTGGCAGAGAGGCCATTGCCACCTACCTTCATAACCCAAAGAGCACTATTGCCCCCTGGTGGCTGCTACCTGAAGCACAGGCAGAAGTGCACTCATTCATTCATTCAACAAACATTCCATGAACACGTGCTGAGCGAGGGCACACTTTCTCCTAGCCACCGGAGACGCACTACGTTTCTGTCCTTGAAAAGCTTACATCTGGGATGGAGGCATACAATTAATCAGGCAACTTCAATGGAAAAAACTTGGGGTGCTGTGGCAGGACTCAGAGGTACACTTTATCATCATGGGTGATCCAGGAGTTTTCCTTGAAGAGGTGACATCTAGTCTGAGTCATGAAAGTGCACAGGCAGGAATCTGGTCTGTTAGGAGAGGGTGAAGTTAGAGGTGGACACCGGGTCTGTCATCACACAGGTGGGCACAGGTATAGGCAGGCGGGGACACATTCTCCATGTGGTCTCCGTGTCGTACTGTTTATATTTAAATCAAAGACCTCAGGACCAGTGGAGATGGGGAGGGAGCTGGAACCACAAAAGACAGGGGCTTGACAAAACGTCAAGGCACAAGGCTGAATTCTGCAGGCCCAGCAAGTGTTTCTGATTCCCATTGTCCTCTGGGATGTGGCACCACATTCTAAGAGTGTCCAGTTGGGTGGACTAGTCTTGTCTAGTGGGTCTAGAGGAGCATCACACATGGATGGCTCCAATGGCTTCACGGAACCTGGGGGTGAACTTGGAGCAGAGCCCCCGCTAGTAGCTAGGGCTATGAGAAGTAGGTTCAGGCTCTTGGGAAGAGAGTTGGGGAAACTGGGTCACATACCAGCACTCCATCATTGTAAAGGCTAGTTCCTCTATCCCTGATCCTTTAATTGACTCTGGGCCTTTGGCTTCGTGGCGGGAGGGTTCCACTGCCCCCCTCCAAGTTGTTCTGGTGGCTTGCTGCCTATACAAGAGTCGTTGCAGTGGGAGCATGTCCAGGATGAGAACTACCTGTGGGAGGAATGCTACCTGTTTGCCAAAGGGCCTACTCCCTTTCCCAGGCTCCTGTCTGTAAGTGTGGTCAGGGTCTGAATTCTGGCCAAGGAAATGCAGGTGGGCGTGCTTATACCAGTTCCAGGCCTGACCTGTGAAAACCTTCTTCACGTCTTTTTTGTTTGTTTGTTTTCTCATTTGCCAGCTGGTTGCAGGTGATCCAGCGGAGGCATCTGAGGTTTGGTAGATGGCGGGGTTACAAGATTGAAGGAGCCTGTGTTTCCACATCACAGTGTGGAAGGCTGCCCACGGAACACCCACATTTGGACTGGTAGGTGAGTGAGAAATAGACTTCTCTAATGTTAGACGCTTGAGGTGTGGGGGTTCCTTGTTACAACATTTATTCTATCCATTGTTCCTCCAAGACCCGGTTCTTACTTCTCTAATGCTCTCTCTAGGGACTGGGATTTTATGACTCGCTCCTGTACTCCTGTATGTATTTCCTACTGCTGAAACTTCTGATTATCTTCTGCTCTGGGATTCCCATTATTGGGCCACGTGCAAATGTCACAGGGCCCACTTCAGTCTGTGTCAGGACTGTGGGGTGCTGACTTGCCTGGAATAATACCACTGCCGTCTTCTGCTAAACATTGTGGCTTCTCAATTCTGCTTTCCGGGCATGCTGTCCCTCTCCACAATCTCTGCCCCATCCCCTGTGACTAGGAGGTAAAAAGTGGCGATTCTAGGCACTAGCTTGCCTGAAAGCTCCAAGACTTGCCTTAAGACAGTCAAGCCCATGTTTACAAGCAGACTCATGTCTACCATCAACATGCAGCCATATTCAGCCATGAGGTGTGCCAGGAGAGATTCGATGACATTTTTTTTCTCATTTAATGGCATACAATATTATATTGGTTTCAGGTGTACAGCATAGTGATGAGACATTTATATAACTTTCAAAATCCTTATTCTGATACATCTGGTTCCCATCTGACACCATAAACAGCTGTTATAACGTTATTGACTGTATGCCCCACATTGTACTTTACACCCCATGACTATTTTGTGACTATAAATTTGTACTTCTTGATTTCTTTGCCTTTTTCACCCACCCCTTCCACCACCCCAAATCTAGTACCCACCTGACAACATCCATAGTTATTGCAACTTTACTGACTATATTCCCATGTTATACTCTATATCCCCAGAACTATTGCTTTGTAACTGCCAAACTGAACTTCCCATTCCCTTCCTCTTATTTCACCCCTCCACCAACCCTCCTCCCATCTGGCAACAAACCAAATGTTTTCTATACCTGTGAGTCCTGTTGTTTATTCTCTTCTTTGGATTTCATCTATAAGCAAAGTCAACTTCCATCTGTCTTCCTCTGTTTGACACTTTACTCAATGCAATACCTTCCATGTCTTTTGATTGGAGCTTTTAAACTGTTTAAATTGAAGGTAATTGTTGATGTGTACCTACTGCCATTTTATTGTTCATAATTTTCCTTCTTTCTCCCACCTTAAAGCAGTCCCTGTAATATTCCTTGTAGTACTGGTTTGGTGCTGATAAACTCCTTTAGCTTTTTCTTGTTTGGGAAGCTCTTTATTTGTCCTTCTGTTATGCTACCATTTCTGGGTAGAGTAATCTTGGTTTTA
This sequence comes from Lyroderma lyra, assembly GCA_004026885.1. Taxonomy (NCBI): domain Eukaryota; kingdom Metazoa; phylum Chordata; class Mammalia; order Chiroptera; family Megadermatidae; genus Lyroderma; species Lyroderma lyra. The sequence continues at coordinate 50,170 of PVJL010006694.1, read as the reverse complement.
GGTCCTTGCTTTACATCATGCTGGATATTTTCTGCCACTCCCTTCTGGCCTGCAAAGTTTCTGTTGAGAAATGAGCTGACAGTCTTACAGGAGCTCCCTTATAAGTAACTACTTGCTTTTCTCTTGCTGCTTTTAAGATTCTCTCTTTGTCTTTAATTTTTGCCATTTTAGTGTGTCCTGGTGTGGGCCTATTTGGGTTTATCTTGTTTGGGACTCTCTGTGCTTCCCGGGCTTGTATGTCTGTTTCCTTCATCAGGTTAGGGAAGTTTCAGTCATTATTTCTTCAAATAGGTTCTCAAATCCTTGCTTTCTCTCTTCTCCTTCTGGTACTCCTACGATGTAAATGTTGTTACGCTTGATATTGTCCCAGAGTCCCCTTAAACTATCCTCACTTCTTTGGATTCTTTTTTCTTTTTGCTGTTCTGACTGGGTGTTTTCTGCAACATTGTCTTTGAATTCGCTGATTCGATCATCTGCTCCATCTAGTCTGCTGGTGATTCCTTCTATTGCGTTCTGAATTTCAGTTATTGCATTCTTCATTTCTGCCTGGTTCTTTTTTTATGGTTTCTATGTCCTCTTTGCTTGCTATCTCTCTGTCGAAGTTTTCACTCAGTTCCTTGAGCATCCTTATAATCATCATTGAGCTCTGTACCTGATGGGTTGCTTTCCTCCATCTTATTTAGTTATTCTTCTGGAATTTTTCTTTCTTTCTTTTTTTTTTTTTAGTGTCATGTTTATCTTTTTATTTATTTATTTTTTAATTCATTTTTATTGTTAGACTTATTGGGGTGACATCTGTTAGCAAGGATTACATAGGTTTCAGGCATACAATTCTACAGTGCATTGTCAACTTGATGTATAATAAGTTCACCACCTAATGTGACTTCTCTTTCCATCACCTCATATTTAGTTTTCCCCCCTCCTCTCCCACCCCCTCTTCTGGAATTTTTCTGCTGTTCTTTTATTTCAGATGTATTTTTTGTTTCCTCATTTTGGATACCTGTCTGTATTTGTTTCTATACATCAGGTCAGTGGTTCTCAACCTTCCTAATGCCACAACCCCTTAATACAGTTCCTCATGTTGTGGTGACCCCCATAAAATTATTTTCGTTGCTACTTCATAACTGTAATTTTGCTACTGTTATGAATCATAATGTAAATATCTGATATGTGTTTTCTGATGGTCTTAGGCGACCCCTGTGAAAGGGTCGTTCAACCCCCAAAGGGGTGACGATCCACAGGTTGAGAACCGCTGCATTAGATAGATATGTTCCGTCTCCCAAGATTGCTGGATAGCCTTATATAGTAGGTGCCCCATGGGGTGCCCTGGCACCACCTCCCTGGTCACCTGCTCTGGGTCCTCCTGTAGATTCTGGTTTGGTGCCAATGCTGTGCCTTCAACTACTCAGCAAAAGTCCCAGAGCACACCAATGTGGTCACTGCCTGCCTGGAGGCTGTGGACTTAAATAGTTTTCCAAGAAAGATTGTAATGTGGATGAGGTTGGCTGCTCACTGGAGAAAGTACCACCAGAGGTTTGGCTCCTTTCACGTCTTTGCCTGTCCTACCAGTCTTAACATGGTTTCCTCTTTTTTGTATCCTTAATTATAAAACTTCCATTCAGCTAGACTTCAGATGTTTCTCCAGGTTGATTGTTCAGTAATTTAGTTGTAATTTTAATGTGTTCACAGAATGAAGCAGGCACAGTGTTTACGTACTCGGCCATCTTGGATCTCGATGACAGTTTTGACATAGATTGATAGAGGGGCTGAAATGTGAAGTAAATGGGATGGGCCATGTCTGATTAGCCTGTAGTTGGGAAGTCATCTCCCGTCTTCTGATGAAACATACAGCTACGGTCTGAATGGTAGCACAGCTCCAGCACCCCCGCTATGTGATCAGGGCATCTGGACAATGTTGATGTACAGATTTTAGACTATCATCTGATGAGCTCCATACTCACTGTAATAATGAAACCAGATAGGATAGACTTGGCCTAGATACATGTCACTCCCCTACTGAGAGCCCTTCCTTCAATGGCTTCCCATTCCATTTGGAAGGAAATAGTACATTTTTCACATGGCCAACCAGGTCTTAGGTGTTCTGACCCCTACCTATCCTCCTACATTATTTATTCTTACATTTCCCCTTGCTCAATGGCCCCCAGCCATGCTGGTCTTCTCTACCTTCTTCAGGCACACCTACCACAGTGCCAGGCACCTAGCACAAATTCAACAAATAAATGCTAATGAATGAGCAAGAGACAGGGAGGCTGATAGGTAATGGTTGTAATCCAGTGAGATACCGCAGAGCTGTGATATGGGTGGATCCCTCTCTAGATACAGGCTCTATGAGATCAGAAATCTAGCTTGTTTGCTGCCCCAGAATATTCCCATTGCCTAGAATAGTATCTAACATTGAGTAGATGCCAATACATTTATTGAGCCAATGAAATGAAGTGGAATGAATGAGAGAATGAATGGATAATGGGAGAAGTGGCCAGAATGAGAGAGACTTAGGATGCAGACCCAATAGGTCTTGGTGATTAACTGGATGTGTAAGTGAGAGGCTGGGAGAGAAGGAGGACTTAAGGATGAGCCCAAGTCTGTGACTTGGGATCTGAGTGAGAGGAAGTACCATTTACTGTGATGGGAAACATGGGATGAGATCAAGGAGGTTCATGGAAAAAGGAGGATGCAATAATGAGTCCAGCTCTAGGCACTTTGAGTCTGCAGCATCTGTGGGATATCTATGAGAACACGCTCAATAGACAGCTGGATACCTTGGTCTAAACTCAGGAATGAGAACTGGGCTGGAAAGAATAGCTTTGGAAGTGATCAGCCAGTGGATGTTCATTAAAACCAAATGGGTATATAAGATTGCAACGTGACAGGTGGTGTGGTTATACAATGATATATAAAATATGGTCCCTACCCTCACAACCAATATAAAATAAAGATGTGACATAGACCTTAGAACTGTTTACAAACCCATTCATGTCTCCATAGCAACCTTGAAGAGAAGAGATAGTTCTGCATAATCATGGTGGTGGTGGTGGTGGTGGTAGTAAAGTGGGGACACACAGATGGCTGCTGTCTCCCATGGGTCTCCTAGCATAGGAGATGGTTTCACTTCATGTGGGTCCCACAGATAGTGGCCCCTGCAAATTCTACTTTAGCTGGCCCAAATCTGTGTCTTCTCTCATGTCTTTGCCATGGGCCCAAAGAGATGGATGGAGAAGTTTGCATCAGTCTTTTCCATACTTCCCTTTGTCTAGTTCTCTCTCCACACCCCATTCTGGGGGTGGCAGAAATGACCTAATTGCCAAGTCCAAAGATGATTCAGTAACCACTTCCCTTGGCCTTTATGTAACATTCACCACCCTTGGCCATTTCCTGGTTTTTACAATTGTCCTCCTATGGCTTTGGTCAAAAAACAACCACAGACCACAGTGCTTACTGCATGTCAGAGCTCTGCGAAGCATGCCTGTGAGCACCTCATTTTCCTCACAACAACTCTGTGAAATATGTTCAATTATCCCCATTTTTCAGATGAGAAATTGAGGCGGGGAGAAGTTAAATAGTTTCTCAAGATCATTCAAGCAAGAGAGCTGAAGTGGCTGGATTTGAACCCAATTCTTTTTTTTTTTTTCTTTTTGGTATGTGGGTAGCTCCCTGGCTGGGAATCAAACCCAGGCCGCAGCGCTGACAGCACCAACGCCGAAGCCTTAAGCCACTACACCATCAGGGAACTCCTGAACCCAATTCTTTTGAAAACAAGCTACATGCATAACATGGGGTCCCTCTGATGGTTTTCCTGTAATCTCTCTCTCAGATCACCCTTCCTCAATCTCTCCAGGGTCCTCTTTGCTTCTCCTCTGCTCGGCTGCTTTTGTTAATATTGTTCCATGGTCCACTTCTCAGCACTTGACCTGTTCTCTGTGGCCCATTTTATCGTTATGGCTTCGCTCCATCCATATGCAAATAGCTCTTGAAACTAAAACTACTTCTCTACTTTGGATTTCTGTCCAGACCTCTCAGATTGCCTCCTGAGCATCTTTACCTGCATGGCCACCAGGGGCTTTGAGCTCACCTCGCTCACCACTGAAGCCACCATAATTTCCCTCTTGTTCCTTTTCCCAGGCCTTTTTTGTTGTGTATGGCACCACATGGGCTCCATCAGTGGAGCCAGAAATTGGGGAGTTATGCTCAACAACCCCCTCTCCTTTACCTCACCCTGTATCAGTGGCCAAATACTTTTGATTTTGCCTTCCCAGTCCTCTCTTACCCATGTCCAACTCTACTGCTTTATTCAGGCCATCATCTCCTACCTAGATGACCAGTGGCCTCTTTGCCGGTGTCCCCATCTCAGGCATAACCCCGTCCAGTCTGCCTCCTGAGGGGTAGTTCTAAAAGCAAATCTAATTATGTGGCTGCTCAATTTTAGGTCTTACTCTGGCTTCCCACTGACCCTAGAATAAAGTGTAAACCTTACATAATCTGGCCCCTGAGTATCTCTTTGTGCTCCCCATTCATCCCAAGCTTCCGATGCCTTCAAGCAAGCGTTAGCTGTGCTCCCTCTGCCCAGCACATCTGTCTACCCTCATCTGCTTGGTGAAGTCATCTTTCCAGTCTAATTGCAGATATCATTTGTTCAAACCTTTTACCCATGTCCTTCTTCCTATTTGCCCCCTCTGTGCCTTGTACGTGTCTGTGTCACAGGATGTCTAACACTGAGCTCCTTGGTGGTAAGACCCAGGTCTTATGTATTGGGATTTTATTCCTGGTGCCTAGTGCCTAGTAATTGTTCAGTAAATGTTTGTTGACTGAAGGAGCAGATGAGCCCTCCCAATCTGACCCCATGTTCTCAGAAATTGGACAGCGTCCCTAAGATACTGGACAGTGTTGAGGAGACTGGGCTGAACTGGGGCCAGCTGAAGTTGTCAGCCTTCCAAAAGGGACCCGAGTATCTTTTGCAAGGAGATAAAGCCGCCCACAGGCACACACCATCCCTCCGTCTTCCTTAACCACAGCAACTCTGCACCCCAGGGGGTAAAAATAGGAACAAACTACATCACAACTCTGGGCTGGCTTGGTGAACTACGGTTATTTAAACCAAGATGTGACTTTAAAGTTAGTGGAAAAAACACTGGGTTTAAAGCCAGAAGATTGGGGCTGGAGCCTGGTCTTTAGAATGTATTAAACATACAACTTCAGACAGTCTTGCCATATCTCTGAGCTCCAGTTTCTTCTGCTTGGAACCCAGGGATGAACAGCTCTGCTCACCTCTTCCCCAGGCTTGCTCTGAGGCTGAAATTACGTTGTATGTAAGCGTTCTTTGGACTTGTAGGGTGCTGAGTAAGCCCCTTTGTCCTTTTACTCGGGGTCCTGCATGGCAGAGAGAACGTGCCTTTCAGCCCCTCAGATCTTGTCAGAGAGGTCAGGCTTAGTGTGGCCAGCTGGGAGCCTTTGCAGAGGAGGAAGGCATCGCTTAGACATCTGCACAGGCAGCTTTTAAACACGGGCAACATGGAGGAAATACCACAGAATTTATGGAGTGGAAGCTTTAAAAAGCAACACAAGACTTAAGTCAAAACAGTTGACCCAAGTCTGGGATTGGATGGTTTGCCTGGATGTAGGAAGATGAAAGAAGATAGACTTGAAGTGGGTTGAGGTGGAAGGGAAGAGCCCTGGGGAATGTTCCACCAAGTGGGGTAGACAGCACCTCGACACACAGCTTGAGGGAGGGGAGATGGAGACTGCTGGAGGGTAAGACCTACCGGCATTTTGGAATGCATGTCTTTGGGTCCAGCAATGCCACTTGTAAGAACGTCACTTGGGATATCCTTACATAAGGTCACAGTGATACGTACAAGGATGCTCACTGCAGCCTCACCGTACTTGGAAACATCTTGAACCCTATTCAACAGAGGGCGGGCTAATTACAATACATCTGCACAGTGAGATCCTAAGAGGCAAATGGCTATCTCTAGCTATGAGTGTGGAAAGATAGTCGTGCCACAGTGAGTAGTGACAAAGGCCATTTGCAGAATGACATGGATATGATGAGGCTGTTCTCATAAAAATTAAAAGTAAGCCTATGTTTATATCTGCATAGAAGATATGGGATGATACACACTAATTTGTTAACAGAATCTGTCTCTGGGAGTTGTGGTTATAGGATACATTTTATACAGTTTTCTAGGGATTGTTTTTAACAGATATAATATTAAAAAGGAAATACCTAGAGAATAAAGGTCTAATGTAGAACTATGGTAAATATCATTGCCATAGTCTGCCCTTCATCCTTAAAGTATCTCGGCTTGAGTGCTTCTGCATTGCATCAAAGATGTCAAAATTGTACTACGTCCTTAATCATAGGACCGTCCTGATGAAAATCCTTAATATCGCTCATCTCTGACCCTTCCACTGAGTTTCTATTAATTTACTGTCCACAGTTCACTGAGTATTATCTCTGCTCTGAGGCAAGTGTAGACATCACAAATCCTATAAGAAAGGCTCCAAACTACAAGTTGGAGGAATGAATGAATGAGTTAAATGAGTGAACTCAGTGCCACTAGGGGAGCTGGCAACCCCTCAAGAAAGTCAGACCTCTCTGAGCTGGCCACCAACTTTCAAAGCTATCACCACGAACAGGGCAGGACCTGTGCCCAGTATATGGGTGACATGTCCACAGGGTGATGGCAGGAGCACATTCTAGATGCAGAGCTTGAGAAGAGATGAGGGACCTGGGTTCTGTCACTAGGCAGCGAGGGGACTTTGTACCAGTCACTTCCCCGTCTGGTTTTCCATTTCCTCCTCTGTAAATAAAAGTTGGGCTTGAACAACATTTCTCTAAATACACGCCTCAGACAGCACTACATCTGGAATGTGTTCGTAAATATCCCTTAAGAGGGGTTCTGCGGTCACATACTCTTGGGGAGTGTTGCTGTCCCCCCACCCTCCAACTCTTGGAGCTTCACAGGGCACATTAGCACGTCCAAGTCTCGGCGAGGTCTTCCAGTCAATAAACTTGCCTCTCCATGCTCACACCAGCATCTCTCATAGCTATTCATCTTCGAATCCTAACCTTTTTTTCCTCAGCGTCTTTCTCACACACACACCGGTCCCTGTGATCGCAGAGGGCCTTCTGGCACTGTATCTGTGACTGTGACGAACGTGATCCCTCCATGCCGGCTCGACACCCCCCGCCCCCCACACAGTGGCTCCTGTGGCTGAAAGCATCGTATTTCAGATGCTCCTTGTCGAAGTGCAGCTCGGCTTTGTGAGGGGGACACACAGATTCATCGGCATCTCAGGACACACTGAGTGGATGGAGAGGGGAGGGGAGGCCTGAGAACTGGCTGGGGCATGGGGCACTTGGGTCCAGATGGGGTGCAGCTGCTGGGGGACACCTAAGTAGGAATGCAAAACAGGGAGGCAGAGTACATTGTCAGAGAGAAGGGAAGTACGTGGTACTCTTATTTGTGACTGTAGCTCATCTATTCCTCTGAATTCAAATACCGTTTGTATATTGATGGTGTCCATGTTGGAATATAATCTTTTGTTCAGAGGATGGGCTTTGGATGTCCTACCTCCCCTTCCTCAGATCCTTCTGTAAAATGGGGTTAATAAGCTTTACCTCATCAAGCTGTTTATGAGGATTAAGTGGTTAACACATACGCATATGAACACTCTTAGAATAGTAACGAGGACATAGTAAGTACTCCATAAATGGCACTATTATTCCTTATTATTTATATTTTCAGCTGAGATTACTCTCTGATTTGACAGCTCCACTCAGATGTGTCCCAGGCATCTCAAAAAACGGAACCAAAACTGAACTCTTGATTTTCCCAAGAATACCCCATCTTCTTCATCTCAGTTAATGGCACCCTAGATACCCGGAGGTCAAGTCAGAAAACTGGGAGTGAGATACGTTTCCTTCCACCCCTTCTCTTTCCCATCCCCTCCACCAGGAAATCCAGCAGATAGATTTCAAATTCGTCTACTTCTTTCCACCTCCCCTCCCTCCTGCCGTCTGAGCAGCAGCATCCCAGGCCGGATGTGGTGGTCTTCTAAGTGGCCTCCCTACCTTTCCTGTGGCTCCCTTCCAAGGAGGGGCCACAATGACATTAACAAACATATATGTGGCCGACCATATTACAACCCTCACTGGCACATGAGAATGAAGCCCAAGCTTCTCCCACGACTCTGCACTGTCCGGCCTCTGTCCACGTCTCCACCTCTTCCCTGCTGGTCCCCTCACTCCAACACACCCTCCCCGTCACTAACGGAGCAGTGCAATGACTGGGGAGCAAAAAGGATCTGGTCTCTTGTAGGCACATAAGCTCAGAGCTAGAACAAAGGACCCATACATACGTTCACGGATATGCTTTTAGACCTTTAAGAACTCCCCCAACTCCTGGTGAGAGGGCTGACCTGAGGCCAGATTTTTCGTCTGCTCCAACAGTCAGCCCCCAGTCACCTCTGACCCCAGAGGGGTCATCAGACTCCAGGCACCAATGAACTTGACGGGATGGATGTCCTCAAGGCAGTCAGCAGTTTTCACCCAGCTGATGTCCACCTCAAGTGTTTTCTGGGGCATTCAGAGTCTCTTTCCCCACACCTTCATTTAATTATGAATTATTATTATTATTATTTTTTGAGAGGAGTCTTTCTTTAAGGACTACTTATTGGAATACAAACCCACGGTTGCAACCATTTCGGTTCTCAGCCAACCTGGGGCCAGTCGAGCTGCGGCTTCCCAGGGAAGTTAACATAAATGTTTACTGCCAGTACAGTCATCGAGAGAATGAAGTTGCTGATTCATTGCCTTACACTGAAACCCTTTGTTTCTTCCTGCTCTGCCTTCCCCTTTATATGGGGAGACACCATTCTGGCAACCTACTTGATGTGATGTTTTCTTGGTCGCCCCTTCCTTCTTCCTCCTGCAGAGCGTTGTTCTTCTAATAGCAGGGCCATCAGCCGCCATCTGTCCTCTGGAGGACACCCCAGTAGGGTCTCTGAGGAACAATGGAAGTGTTGGGGTTTCTCACACTGGATGTGACCGGCCCCAGGCTGATGGTGGCCCTGTCAGTGGTCCTCTTGGCTCTTCTGAAATGGTAAGTGCACCTACCACGTTCCGATGACGGTGATGTCAGAAAGAGCTGCCCGGGAGCCTTGCTGGAACCGGGGTGGGGGATGTGGGCGTGTGTTTTTCTTCTTTTCTAATCTAGAGGGAGTTGAGTATTAACACAGCTTCGGAATTAAAAGCAAACAGCCAGGTTAATCTTTTGCTAAAATGCATGAGATTGTGGTGTCAGGAAAGGCTGGTGATTCAGTGACTGAGAACGTTACACATAATTAAGTTTGAAGGAGATGGAAAAAGAAACAAATTGGAAAAGTTTGGGTGGAGGTATTTCCTTGCACGCCATCATATCTTCTCACCTTGTTTTTCTAAGACTCTCTTCTCATACTGGATTTACAGCAGGTTCAGCCTCTTGGTTCATGTTACATTACAAACCAAAAGGACACAGGAGCTCTCTGGCATTGTGGGCTACTTTGCAGGATGTCACTGACAGGGATTTCTGGAGGTTTAAGGACAAAGGGGTGGAACTAATTTCCTTGTTTTCTAATGTTTGATAGAAGGGAATGGATTCCAACGAACACATGGATTGCAATGTCCACAAAGTCTGAGACCCAGAAAGGGTCTCATGTTTGAACTGAGAGTAGCTCCCTGTGATTTTGTTAATTCAACAGGAGTCTGGCTCAGTCGAAGGCCTGTGTGTGTACATCGAAGGCCCCTCGATGTGCAACATCTGTGCACGTTCACCTTGTCGTTTAAACATATCAGAGTTACTCAATAATAAGCACCTGGATTTAGGTCGTTCTGGTGTTTGAGGGGCAAGTGGGAAAAAAAATGGAGAACTCAAGTTTGAACAGAATTTCAATTTATATTTCCGGTGGTGATAAAGCCTCCTCTAGATTAATAATGGGGAAAGCACTTTGAAAAGCATCAAGCATTATGCAAATGTGAGGTATTATTCTTTTGGAATTTGCATAACTGAAAATGAAATTCACGTTTGATGTTCTGTGATGATGAAATTACTTCTTGGAAATTGGCTCTGAAACCCAGCTTCAGTCCCAGTGCTGTTTTGCTTTTTAACTGGTTTAATTATCTTTTGAACTCTTCTATCACAGTGTAGCTTATCTTGCGTTCAGACCAGCCACCTGCACAACCAGAGGCAAATGATAGCCCTCTCCCCACACCCCACCCACCCATCTAGCGTGCTTCCACGCTCAGTGACGCACACAGAGCAGTGCCTGACGTGAGGTAGGTGCTTAGTAGATGTCAGCCACTGTAATTAACTATCACCTATCTAACCTAAATGCAGAGGAACATAAGCCTTGAGTGCTTTAGGTGTACTTTTAATTTCTTATTAATGTGCTTTTAAATTTTAATTTCTACTCAATAGCTATGCTTTGACTGTGGTGCTCAAAGCATGTCCCACCGGGGTCCGCCAGGTGGTCTCACGGCATCAATGCTTATATTATATACTGTTCTACATGTTTGTCTCTGTCTTTACTGTCTTTTTCACTTCTGTATTCTTAACTCCCGGCTCAGTGCCTGACATAGTATGGCCTCCATAAATGTTCGACAAATGAGTAAATGAATGCATGAATTGTATGCATTAACATTGCGCTGGTCATGGAAAGGGGCCTGTGTCCTGACTGATAAACTGCTGTAACCGGGTGTTTATAATCAGCATAGATCAGAGGATTACGGACAGTAACACCACATCGTTCAGCAAGGCAGCTGTGCGTTTGTAATCTGTTCCCAGGTCATTTTAATAATCTGGGTCAAAGACACAGAGATTAGGTGAAAGCATGAAACGGAGGTGGTAAATAGGAAGTGGGAGCTGACGCCCACTGGTTATTGTAAAAATATTTATTGACCTGTTAATGTGTGCCGGACATGGAGTGAGCCCCTGGCCAAGGTCAGGAAACAGGAAGTCTGGATCAGATGCCCAAGGCAGGGGGAGACATGAAGGTTCTGGGGCAAGCTCAGTGTCTGGAGAGAATATTGCTGAAGGAGAGGAGGCAGCAGGAGGGAGCCACCATGGCTCTGGTGCTCTGGGATCTATCCCTTGATTCAGCTCAGGGAAACCATCCTTGTTGGGCTGTTGACCCTCCTCCTCCAGGTGAGACTCTAGGTAGCCACTGAGCAATAGACAGCTTGAATGAAGTGGGGCTTCCCTCCCTGTTGATGTTCTTGAGAGGGCACGTGTGGGAGAGAGAGGGGTGCTCAGGAAAAGCTGGAAGTGGCGACACACTCACAGCCCTCTTGCCCCTGAGGAGAAATTGTGGAGGGTGGCATGTCCTGAACATTTAAACTGCTCAATCTTTCCTGTAAGAGTTACACCTGCCATTGGGCAGGGTCAGATTGCAAGGGAGAGCCTACACTCTGAGAAGGTGAAATTATTTTATCAGGGACACCAGGATGGCTTCTTGACTGTCCAACCAGCCTGTCAATGCAAGGGAGAAGTCTCATTTCTCATTACAATTCTGGCAACTTCTGTCCATGGCACAGGTATTTCTCTAGCATTTGGTGTAATGGGGGTCACATTAAGCAGTACACATTCATCAACCTACCATCTAGGACTTGGGATTTGGCTCCTGCTTCCTTCAGAGGCCTCTCCTCTTCCCTTTCTCCCACCCACATCCTGTGCTGTTTGAGGTTCTGTGAAGGGTCACGTTGCTGCAGGTGTCAGAGCCTTTGCCCTTGCCAGTCCCCATGCGTGGAATGCCCATCCTCTTCTTTTCTTCAATGCTAAGTTCAAGGGCATCTCTTCAGCTTCAGGGGAGCTTTTCCTGCTTGCCCAAGGCACTTACAAGCCCCCAGCCAGTGCTGCCTTAATCATCTCTCTCCTCCCCACTCTCTCTGACAATGCCTTCCATGTACTTGGTGCTGAGTAAATGTTTGCTGAAGGCCAATTCCAGCCTCTAATCTCTGCTCACGTCTTTCTTGCTGGTTCTTCTCTGAGCCTTCATAGCTCAGTACAAATCTTAATTCTTTTGCCCACATCAATTACCCCCTTTCCTGAAGACCAAATTGAGTTTTCAATTTGTACCAACTCAATGACAACTTTTCTAATTGTTGCAGGTATACTACTGTTTCTGGAGCCCCGCTCACCTTGTAGAGACCATGGCATGTATTTAATAAACACTTCTTAATTTTTAAGTGTATGTGTGCATTCAAACAAAAGTTCATTTCATTTAAGAGGCCATTGTAAAATAGGCACAGTATAGTTTAGTTTTCCCAAAATTGCATTTGATATAATTTCTGAAGGACAATCATTTAAATTAACAGTTAGGTGACTGAGTAGCATGAATTGGGGTATAAGGAGACCAAGGCTGCTCCACTGGGGTTGGAGCTGGAGCTGGAGATGTAGAATATATGAAGGCTGTCCAGAAAAACTTTAGCTATTGTCAATATAACAAGAGTGAGTATATGATGGATGGATACTTTCTGGATAGCCCTTGTATTAGCCAGAAGTACATGAAGCACAGCACAGTTGATTAACACATGTAATAAAGCATTTTTCTATATAAAGTTATTTGAAATTCTTATTCTTGGAAGAGCTTTGATATATAAGAAATAAGATGTATGAGTTAAATATTGCTAGAGGCAACCTTAACTTCTAAGTATATTTAAATTCTCAAGCACACCTCAGAACTGGGAGCTGGATTCCTATTGGTAAGATAAAGATTTCTTTCTTCTTTAAGAAAGAGTGTAAGTAAGTAGCTCAAATATTAACAGTGGTTTTCTTTTAGTGGTGGAATTGTGTGTGATTTTTATTTCTTCTCTTAGTCTTTCTGCATCTTCCGCATTTCTTTAATGAGTATGAATAGTTGATGAAAACAATAGAAACTTGCTAAAAATGAGTGGGAAATTGGTTCTCTCCAGTAGTGAAGAGGAAAGCAGTTTCATGTGTTGCGCACGGAGGTTTGGGAACTGTAATTTCACTGCTTCTACGAGTAGAGTAAAATGTACAGGGGCATTTGGAGTAATGGCGGAACTTCTTGGCTGATGAGGCAGTAAGAAAGATAAATCAGGGGAGTTCCCTGGTGGCGTAGTGGCCTAAGGCTTCAGCGCTGGCCCTGTCAGTGCTGCGGCCTGGGTTTGATTCCCAGCCAGGGAGCTACCCACATACTAAAAAGAAAAAAAAAAAGAAAGATAAATCAAGGCTGTTCATTAAGTAGCTGAACAGTTAAAGCTAGTAAATACTCTATGCACATGGTGGAGGCTGAGAAGAGCTGTGCTGGGAAGGTGAAGGGCCTTTTAGTGCCAAGTTGCATTTAAGGCTCAAGAGGCCAAGACCCAGAGGTACAAATCAGTTGGACATTAAAATAGGAATCAGGGTAAGTTGGTGTTCTGATCAAGTTTACTCTAAGACCAGGTTAAAGTAAAACATGATAGGTAATGAAGATTTAAGACTATAACAGAAAAGTCTATCACTGTACTGGAAAGTTTCTTTCTGAGAGCTTGCTTTACATATGGGAAAACTAGATTCTAATTCTAGGCCCACATCTAGTCCTAGACCATATTTAAAAGAAACCACTGCTCCCTGGAAAGCAGGGATGGTTCAACACATACAAATCATTAAATGTGACACATCACATTAACAGAATAAAGGATAAAAATTGTATGATCATCTCAATAGATGCAGAAAAAGCATTTGACAAAATCTGACTCCTCTCATGATAAAAGCTCTCAATGAATTAGGAATAGAAAGAATGTAGCTCAACATAATTAAGGCTATACATGACAAGCCCTCAGCTCACATTATAGTCAACAGTGAAAAGCTGAAAGCTTTTCCTCTAAGATCAGGAACAAGACAAGGATGCCCACTCTCACCACTTGTACTCAACATAATATGGAAGCCTTAGCCAGAGCAATTAGTCAAGAAAAAGAAATAACAGGCATCCAAATCAAAAAGAAAGAAGTAAAACTGTCTCTGTTCATAGATCACATGATCTTATATATATATACAAAATCCTAAAGACTCCACCAAAAACTGTTAGAATTAATTAGTGAATTCAGTACAGTGGCAGGATATAAAATCAACATATAAAAACAAGTTGTGTCTCTGTATACTTACAACAAACTATCTGAAAATAAAATAAGAACACAATCCCGAGGTTGGGGGAGGAGGGAGGGGTGGGAGAGGAGAGAGCAGGTGGGAGAGGAGGGAGGGGGAGCAAAATAGATGGTGATGGAAAGAGAACTCATACTGAATGGTGAACATACAATGCAACACACAGACGCACTGTAGAATTGTACACCTGGAACCTATGTAATTCTTAACCAATGTCACCCCAGTAAGTCTAACAATAAAAAATTAAAAAAAATAAAAAAAAAATAGCATTAAAATAATAAAATACTTAGGAATAAAATTTAACCAAGGAGGTAAAAGATCTGTACACTGCAAATTATAAGATACTGATAAAAGAAATTGAAGACACAAATAAATGGAAAGATATCTTTTTTTTAACAGTTTAAAAATTTTATTGCACATTTTAAAATTAGACCAAATTCAAAATTATAAAAGTTGTAAAAAAGGAACATACTGATTCTTTCATAAAATAGAAGAAATTAAAAACATAATATAGTTCCAAATGGATGCATAAAATCAAGTATGCTTTGTAGATTTCTTTGTCTAACTATTTTCATTGGTTGGAGAGAAGTGAGAGAACAAAAAAATGGTGAGCATGAGAATGGGAATTCCTTCTGCTGATGTCAGAGCAAGGATATACGGAGTTAGTTAGCTATGGAGAAAGAGGTACCAGATTTGCTGATCTGTCCTGCAGGGATTATTCACCAAATATCCTATAAATTCTACCACTCTAGCAATAGAAGTGGTGGCTGCTTTTAATCAACTCCTGATTTATGTATTAACAATTCTGAGGTACCCCAGGCACTTAATGTGGCATTTCTGAGTCTGCCTTTAAGTGTTATTTAAATTGATTTATTCTACATAATGTTATTGATAGAGGGGGTCTAAAAAAAGAGATACCATGCAGGAAAGATATCTTATGTTCATGGATCAGAAGGATAATAAATGTCCATACTACCCAAGGTCATCTACAGATTTAATGCAATTCCTATCAAAATTCCAATGGCATTTTCCACAGAAATAGAAACTACAACTTTAAAATCTGTATGGAACTACGGAAGACTCTAAATAGGCAAAGCAACATTGAGAAAAGAACAACGCTGGAGGTACCACACTTTCAGATTTCAAATTATACTACAAAGCTATAGTAATCAAAACAGCCTGATATCAGCAGGGAAAACAACACATAGATCAATGAAACAGAATAAATCACCTAGAAATAAACTGATGCATACTTTTTGACAAAGAACCCAAGAATACACAATGGGGAAAGGAGAAAGGACAGTCTCTTCAATAAATGATGCTGGGAAAACTGGGTAAGCACATGCAAAAGAATGAAATTGAACCCTTATCTTTTACCATATACAAAAATTAACCTAAAATGGATTAAAGACTCAAACGTAAGACCTGAAACTATAAAACTCCAATAAAAAAAATAGGAAAAAAATCCCTTGACATTGGTACTATGGCAATAAGTTTTTTAATATGACATGAACAACACAGTCAACAAAAGAAAAAAATAAACAAGTGAGACTACAACAACCTAAAGAGCTTCTGCACAGCAAAGGAAACAATCAACAAAATGAAAAGGCAACCTATGGAATGGGAGAAAATATTTGTAAACTATACTCATGTATCTGATAAGGGGTTAAAACCCAAATTATATAAGGAACTTGAACAACTCAAAAGGAAAACCCTTCCCCCAAAAGCAAAATATCCAATAAAAAAATAGACAAAGGCCCTCCATAGGTATTTTCCTAAAGAAGATATACTAATGACCAACAAGTATATGAAAAGGAGATCAACATCACTAATCATCAGGGAAATGCAAATCAAAAGCACAATGAGGTATCACCTCAAACCTGTTAGGATGACTGTCATTAAAATATAAGAGAAAACAAGTGTTGGCAAGGATGTAGAATGAAGGGAACCCTTGTACACTGTTGGTGGGAATGTAGTCGCTATGAAAAACAGTATGGAGGCTCCTCAAAAGATAAAAAATAGAACTATAGGAGACTTTCCATTAATTGGAGCTCTAGCAACCTGCAAAATCTCTCCAGTTAACAGAGAGTCTACTTACCTTTATCTGGCATCTACCAATCCCCATGGGTGCTGGTTAACTGAGAGTCTAACTGTACCATATGATCCAGCAATCCCACTTCTTAATATATAGCAAAAGGAAATGAAATCAGCATTTTGAAGAGATATCTGCACTCTCAATTTTATTGCAGCATATGTACAGTAGCCAAAACATGAGAATGACCTAAGTGTCCATCAATGGATGAATGGATAAAGTGGATATGGTTACACACACACACACACACACACACACACACACACACACACACTGGTTACATTATTTTAGCCTTCAAAAAGGAAATTCTGCCATTTACAAGAAAGCAGATGAACTTAGAGGAGATTATGCTAGGTGAAATAAGCCAGACATAGAAAGACATGCATTCCATGATCTCAGTTATATGTGGAATCTGAAAAAGTCAAACTCATAGAAGCAGAGAGTAGAATGGTGGTTGTCAGGGGCTAGAGGGTGGGGGAAGTAGGAGATGTTGATCAAAAGGTATAAATTTTCAGTTATAAGATAATTAAGTTCAGTTATAAGATAAACCATAGTAACTATGGTTTATAATAATGTATTAACACTTGAATTTGCTAAGATTTGTAATTTTAAGTGTTCTTACTACACACACACAAATGGTAACTATGTGAGGTGATTGATATGTTAATTAGCTTGATTGTGGTAATCATTACACAAGGTATACTTACATGAAAACACCAAGTTGTACACCTTAAATATATATAATTTGTATTTGTCAATCATACTTCAATAAAGCTGGGGAAAAAACATTGGGACGGAATAGGGGAACCCAGCTAAGAAATCTTGAGCTTGTCAGATCAAGGAAGCCACCGAGGTATTCCCTGCTATTAATATAGTCAGAGGTAGAGATGGGGACATCCAGCCACAGAAGTGGGTATTTGCAGACTGAAATCACTTTGATCACTATGTCCCAAGTTCTGTTTCTAAAATTGTGAAGTACAGTAGACTGTCACTTTAATCAGCACCCATGGGAATTGGTAGATGCCGGATAAATGTAAGTAGACTCTCTGTTAACTGGAATTCAAGCAATCAGCACTCTCAAAAAATGGTACAAAAAATTTTGCCAGTTGCTTGAGATTGTGCCAGTTGTCTGACTTCCGGTTAATGGAGAGTCTACTATATAATGAAGTATAAAGCTCTTCTTGAAAATTCACAGCTTACCAAAGACCCTGAAGGTTCCACAGTAAGGAAATCTGTTTCACTTTATTAAACTCAGTGTTTCCCAAACTTCCTGTATTTTTCTGTACATAAGAGGATACTTTTGCCTAAAATTGTTAGACCAAAAATTAGGGGTGGTCTTATACATGGGAATAATCAGTTCATACTGATTTCTTAATGTTGGGTTAGAAAAGTAGGGGTCATCTTATACATGGGGGCATCTTATACACGGAAAGATATGGTATATAATTAAGTAACGCTGCATATGGCCATGATGAGAAGGGCAATCAAGACCCTCTGGGAGATTGCCTTGAAAAGAGTGGTCAGATGTGTCAGCAGTCAGGCAGCTGCACAATAGAGAGGCTGCTGAACAGGGGAATAAAACGTGACAATTATCCGTTTGCAAACTCTGAGGCTCCAGCATTGATAATGTTTTCTTCAGGACATAGAGGGTATGGAGTCTAGAGGGCAAAGTAAGGCCAATGTGTGGGCTGGCTCCAGTTCAACATCAAAGTAAACGAATAACCACAGCTCTCCAGCAATGGCCTGGGGAGGTTGTGAGGGCCCCTCAAGCGTCCAACAGGAATGCTGCCAAAACACTTGCTGCCTGGTGTGGGCAGCTGCTGTAGAGGACCACCGCGTGCTTTCTAGATCTAGGCTGCATGACTGCTGTGTATATTGATGCTCTTGCATGGGCAGGTCTGTGACAAGCCTAGGTGCTGCTGGTGGAGAATCAGTCAGATAAAACACACGTGGTCTACCAGTGACTGCTCCCTCTTCCTCCTGGACACCCTACTCATCTTCAGTGGCAGTTCCTGTGGCACTGAGAGAGTGTCCCAGGAGCCTGGAAATATTCCTACAAAGCAGCTTTCAGGGGCCTCGTTGTAGTTTCATGCGTGACTCTCGCGACTTGCCTCCCTGTCCCAGTCCTTTGCTTTTCTGCATCACCAGCCAGTCAGACGTGGCTTAGGAACGCAGAAGGGTCTTGTGCTGGGTCTTGAAAGGGCAGGGAATTGACTTGGCAGACGAGAGGCAGAAGACAATTTCAGGTGGGGAAGGATCACAGGCAAAGGCAACATCAGGATTTGTAACATTTGGTGGAACAAAACATTAGGAGTGTGAATAATAGACGCATTTTAGAAATGCATTTTGAAGGCTGTGGGTAATTTGCAGTGCCCCAGAGCATCTAGCGAAGGATGCATGCTGTTTCTCTTTTTTATTTTTTCTTTGTACTTTTGTCTAGGATATGATGGGCACTTTGGTTTAATAACTCAGTGATGAGCTTGGAGATAAAATTGAGCCTGCTTATGAAAACTAGGTCTGTGCTTCCTCGAGGACCATTTTCACAGAATATTATTTTTTGTTTTCTCTTTTAAATAGTGATACACAATATCCCTAGCCTTCCCCTCACTTTATTGATTTTCCAGAACGAGAGTACGAGGTGTGACTATAAAGTAACGTGACTGATTATTTTAGCATACACACCAGAACTTATACAGCCAAATGAATTTTATGACCTTCAAAGGCATTTTCCTGATAGGCTAAACCTTTACTGCAGCTAAGCCACTACGGGAAAAGACAGTCTCAGCGCTGTTCTTTGGGAATGATCCTTGGTGTCTAGCTTCAGTCTTATGACAACCCTCAGGGCAACAAATCATCATCTTTGCTGAGAATGGATTGATGTTTAACAACAGTCCATATTTGGGTAAACAGGTGATTGGACTGAATAAGATTATTTTTAATCCCAAACAAAACGTGATTACAAAACAATAAGATTTGTTGTTGTTGTTTACTCAGAGGGCCCGGAAGCCCGGGAATTCTGTTGAAAGGAATGCCAGCCACACTCATTGTGCTTAGGGTTTTGTTTGTTTGTTTTAAAGAAAACAGCAATAATCTTAATACTTATGGTCATACTTTCTCTTTTTTGGTAAGGATTTCAGGTTTCTGGTAGCATCCACTCTTTGGGCAGAGGAAAGAATTCATTCATTCTATTAACAAAGCAAATCATCAGATTTGTGTTGGTGTCTCACGGAGCTGCTTGAGTGAACGCTTGGTGCTGCTTTCCCTGGGAGGAGAGTGGCTCTTCCAGAAATACAGCCGTTGAATGGACCCTTCCTTCTACCCCTGAATTGCTATAACAGACAATCTAAGAGGCTGTCATTTGCCACTGAGCCTTACATGCCCCATTTTTGGGAACCTCAGCTGTGATACAGGGACCTGTTTCTGATTACAAAAACAATGCACCTCTGAACATGGGAACAAGACTTTGGGGACATAAGGGGCAGGGGGCAGATGCCCACACTGTTGTGGGCTGGCACTTAAATTAGTAAGAGCTGCCTTGTTCCTGATTTGCCAAAAATATGTGATATTGCACAACTTCTGGGGGGAGGGGGACAGGAGCATCTGCTGAACAGATATTTTAGAGCCCCCCACTCTCTCAGTTGCTCTCAGCCTCCTCTCAGCGGCTGGTCCTGGGCCACACTACAGGGTGATCTGAAACTTAGTATGTCCTCGCAAAGACACACTTCTTAGGTTTTGCCTCAGCAGACAACAATTCCTGAACACGGTCCCAGAAAGGGAACAGCCTTTCTTGTTTACTCAGAAGTATCTGGAAAAATGGTATCAGAGATGGCTGAAAGCAAGGCCGACTTCTACACGTGGCGGCTTCCACCAAAATCCGGTTTTCCAAGCACAACACAGACACGCTGGCGAGGACCAATGTTATGCACCCAAAGCAGCTGCTGCTTCCACTTTCGGAGCCGAAAGCTGACCTAAAATCCTCCCACCTTGCCCTCCTACCTGCCCACAACATGGCCCTTCTCTGTACACTTCGCACACACAGTCCCGGCTGCCTGAATGCCCACCCCTCTCTGTTTAACTCAGTCCTACCCATCCTTCCAAGCCCCGTCCAAATGTCACTGTTCTTAAAGGTCTCTTTAACCAGGCCAGCCCTCAATGACCCTACCTTCTTTGAACTCTTAGTGCTTGCTGTTCTATTGCTATCTTGGCACTTAATATATTATTTTATTGTTCATGCATGGGCCTTCTCTTCCTAGCCTGACTCTACACCCCCACGGGCAGGGGCTGAAGCTTAAGCCAATGAGAGTGCCTTGTGCCTGGTAGCTGTTCAGTAAATGTTAATGATCACAATCACGCCTCAGGTAATTGAGATAGCAGCCCTGCTTTCAAATGATGACTATTACGTGTGTGCTTGCACACGTGCACACAAGCACAGGGGAGGGTGGGATCAGTCTCCCTCCAACTCACACACCAGTGGTGCTGGGCTCTCAGCACCTGGCAGAATGCCTTGCACACAGCTCATTGAAAGAGGAAATAAATTACTGCTTCGTTCACACCCTTATTGAATGCTGGAGGTTTTCTAGGCTGTGGGCTAGTTCCACCTCATTGATGTGCAGCGGATAACATTCCCATGCATTCAGATAAAGTAATCGTCACATTAGGAGTCGGAGAGCAAGGTTTGATGTAAAAGGAGCAGATGAGACAGAATGCAGGACGCAGCTACTTCAAAGATATGGGGGGGGGGAGCACAGAACATTAAGGATCTGAGTGGGGTGCCTGACCACAGTGTGGGGGGATAGGACTCATTCAACCCCAGCAGAGAGACAATGAAGGACAAGCACTTCCTCCTCCACTGTTCTATTGAACACCAATCCCTACAGCTTAAAGCAATGCTGTCGAAACTCTATACCACCATCCACAGTTCATATCATTTCCCCATAGGTCCCATGTTCTATTGTCCAAACAACAACGTATATT
Source organism: Lyroderma lyra (assembly GCA_004026885.1). NCBI lineage: Eukaryota > Metazoa > Chordata > Mammalia > Chiroptera > Megadermatidae > Lyroderma > Lyroderma lyra. The sequence continues at coordinate 28,945 of PVJL010006694.1, read as the reverse complement.
TAAGCAATGATTGATTTACTTTCCCATTTTGTAATTATTAAAAGACAAGCTGATGGAAGCTCTGTCAGTGAGATTAGCTGATCAATGAGATAACCAGCATTAGTGTGCCAAGTTATAATTTCACTCCAAAGCTAAGCAACCTGACATTTTCATTAACCTGCACAATCTCACTGTCGATAAACACACAATTTACATTAGGCTCTTGGAAATGCTGGAAATATCTCAGGTGCCCCCTTCCTACCTTCGCAGATCAATAGGCATCTGGGATCCCAGGCTGTAAGCAATGTATAGCCGACTGTACATTTATGGGTTTGAACTCCATGTATACACAGAGAGTGGCCAAAACTGGTAGCATCATCTCATGACTTAAGGGATGAGAGAGGGAGGTAATCGGCAAGATTTCGGGAGAAATGTGGCATTGTGGAGATCAGCTAGGCCTTTACAGTTTAGGGCAGATACTCCTTTTCCACTGGACGACCTTGGGCAAGTCACTATTGCTGCTCGTTTCCCCACTGATAAGAGAGGGCTGACAGTCCCTGCCTCAGCATTTGGTGCCCAGGCCAGCTCTCCCTCATCCCTGACAGTCAGCATACCCACAGTCTTGGCAGTCTTGTTTCCTAAGTGCTCCTTTAATTGTTCCTTCCTCTCTATCTCCTCTTCTCTACCATAGTTCAGGATTTCAAGAGCATCCTTAGCTTGAAATAGCCCCCTAAATGGTTTCCCTGTCTATTGTTTTGTGCCCCTCAAATTTGTCCTGCAGTTCTGCAGCCAGAACCACAGCCTGGGAGCTCGCCCCACTGCCGCATAAAACCACCCATGACCCTCCTGCTCAGGGAATGAAGTCTCCCTGGGGTGGCACACGAAGCGCCCACCTACGCAAGTTCATCTCCCATCATGCCTCACCTGCCACACTGCTGTCTGGTGCTTGTAGTCCCTTCCACAGACCATCTGTTTACCCCAGATTTCCTTTCTTCTACTGAGGTGCCCTCCTTCCTTCATTTGGGTGAGAGCTTCTGCATCTCCTGTGCCCCTGGTCCCACCACACCTGGTACCTCTTCTCTCTCTCACCACTTCCCTGCCTCCCCCATTAGAAAGTGAGCTCCCCAAGGGCAGGGTTGGCTCTTACTCAGCTTAAGCCTTCAGTGCCCAGGATTGTGCCTGGGGCACTAGACACATTTCTATCAGGGGACAGGCACTCAATTATTTGTTAAGCAAACTGAATTAAAAGAGATCACATAGAGGATTTCAGGTGGTAGGTGCTTAACATATATAGACACTCAAAACATGTTAGTTGTTCTTTACTGCTATGAATATTATCATAGAGAATTTCCAGTCATTCCTTGTTGCTTATCACTGCAACCAGCTACCACCCCCATTTGTTATGTAACAAGGTTCCATTGAATTGAAGCCTGGATCTTAATAAAAGATTTTTGTCTTTATAATTCAGGCCAGACTGGGCTGTGGGTTGAAGTTCATTCGTCTTGGCACCATTTATGAAGGAAGGATTGCTAAACAAAATCATAGCGCAAAGGTGACTGTTGAACCCATTCAGGAAAGTAAGTTACTCTCAAGTACTTTAGCCACATGTTTCTTCACCAAAATTGCTTTTAAAAACATACGGAAAACATTTCACTCTTGGATGCCTTTTTCTACTTTGTGTAATGGTCCAATGCTGGGACTTTGGAACCAGATTCAAATCCTGACTAGCTTTGTGACTTTAAGCAAGTTTGTAAGGTCTTTCTGTCTCAGTTTCCCCATCTGTAAACTAGAGACAGTAACAGTGCCTACCTTGTACCATGTTGGGAGGATTAAATGAGTTAAAATGTAAAGTAGACTTGGAGCAGTGCTGGGCACTGTTTGTATTCAATAAATGCTCATTATTATTATTATTATTATTATTATTATTATCCAATAACTGCAGGTTTATACTCAATAGCAATTGCATAGATGTTAAGTAGACAGATTCTGGTTTTAATTTAATTTAATGTCTTAACACTATCCAGAATTCTCACATGATCTCCAAGAACACATGGAAGTGAAGGTGAAGGGAGCTACACTTCCAACAAGTGGCCTCATTTTAAATGATCTAGGACTTACACCACCGGGTAGCTTTTGACCTCAAACAAGTAAGATTTAGCAACTAAGAAGTCAGGTGACATAGGAGATGGTCACCGATGGTTTGGTGGGGACAGAAGCCAGAAAGCAGCAGGTTTAGAAGTGACTGAGCAGGAAAGCAGTTGAGAAGAAGAGTGGACTTGTCGTTCAAGAAGGTCTGGGATGCCGGCTGCATTTCTGAGCATCAGTAACCAGTGGTAAAGTGGGAACCGTCCTCTTCTTCCTGTCTTCTTGAAAAGGGCGGATGAGCACTTTGTACATAGTAAATCTTACATCAACTTACATTATTAGTCTCTTGGTGCAATTGTTTATCTCTTAGTCGTAAGTGTTTAAATAGAAAAGAAAATCAATTTCTTGAAAAGTGCTCTATAAATCAATCTTTAAACTCAATTTCCTTTCCAGAAACTTTTCAAATTTTCCTCTGACAAAATTTACATTTATGCTTTGAGTATAGGTGCTGTCCAAGTGAGCACACATTTATACTTTGATTTGAACAGGAAAAGCACAATTCTGTTTTTCACTTGATCTTTGTTTCATTGGTTAACACTTACCTTGCGGGTTTGAGAAATTGAAGTATAAATGATGCAGATCAAAGCAGTAAATAAATCTTGGGTAGTCTTATTCTACTCTGTCTTGTAGACCAGACCTCTAGTTTTCTGCACATGCATGTCCAAACCCTTACCTTCATTATTCCTTAACTATGACACTATTAATGTTTCCTTTCAGGTTCAATTCTCTCCCATCTGAAATCATGCAAGTAAGCCGGCCAGCCAGCCAGCACCAACTAACCACCTCTTCTTTGGCTGCATGTTCTGCTCCAGCGATCATTCCGCCCTTCTCTTCCCAGCCTAATGGCTTGAAAGAGGACACCACACTTGCTCACTTTCTTACCTCCCATTTGTCCTTCAACCTGGCAATGGGGCTTTCTGCACCATTTTCCACTGAAATGACTCTCTCGAAGGCCACCAGGAAGTCCCTAGGTCTTAAATGGAATTTGCATTTCCTAATCCTTCTCTGTCTTTAGTGATTTGCAATATTTGACTCTGGCGTGTTTGGTCTCTGTTACTGTTGGGTATATTCCAGAGGCCTTAGGCGTGTAGGGGTAGGAAAAAGGTTGAGCACCTTGATTATTACCTAATGGCCTCATTTTAAAGGTAAGAAAATGAAGGTCCAGAGAAGGCCCTGTATTAGTCAGCTATTGCTGCCATAGTGCTATATAACAAACCACCCCAAATTCACTGGCAAACACCATTTACTTTTCTCACAGTCTGTGGGTAGGTCTGTCCCAGGCTGAGTGGGGTTCAGATCTGCTCCACAGGTGTCTGTAATGACAGGCCAAAGAGGATTCTTCTAGAAAACTTCACTCCTGACAGATCTCAGGAATGCAAGAAATGCAAGCGGAATAAGCCACATCTTTTGAGGCCTCAGCCTGAAAGTGGCTTGATGTCACCTCTGCTCCTATTCCTTTGATTAAAGCAAGTCATGTGCTCAAACCTATCATTAATGGGGCTGGGAAGAAGATTCCTCCTGCTATAGTGGAGGTACTTCAAAGTCATAGAACAAAGGGTGGTGATGTAGAATTTAGATACAGGGAGGACATGAAGAATTTGGAGCAATGATTTAGTCCACCACAGGCTCCAAGATCACACATCTGGGTTCTGTCTCTGGCAAAGCAGAAAGAGGCCATGAATGAGAAAACCAAACAAAACAAGAAGCAATAATAAAAACAGAACAAACAAACAAAACTTTAAAGCTCATGATCATTAGGATTTTTATTGTAAATGAAAACAACGATGTCTGAAGAGAGTAGAGACATTGATGGACAATTTGCCAGCTGAGACACTGATGTGGAGGGTCATGGTGGCTCTTGGCTGTGGAGTGATGGTTGAGCACAAGCTCAGTAGATGGGCTCAGTTTGAACCTGGCTGAGTGCTGGGCGTTGACCCAGAATTTCTAGCTGAATAAGCAATGGAGGTCAGGGGCGACTGATGATAGGTCTGAAGTATACTCTAAGAAAAGCCAACACTGATTTAGGGACTGGGATGAGGAAGGGAGCAGCTATCACATAAAGGACCTAACTCTAGTCTGGAAAAGCAGGACCGAGGGAAGGCATTTCTGAGGCCTGGAAGACCAGAAATAGAAGTTTAGATTCATTTCCTGAAGAAGACTGATGCAGAAAGTATAGTATGTTCACCATGTCCTGAAATGCAGCAACCAGGGGGCATCCTTGTAGATGGTGAGCTGTATTGTTTAGGACAAATTCATTGTTCTACACTTGGCAGTAAATTTATAGATGTTGTTATGCCAACAGATGGCTATGGATCAAAAGATAAATAGCTCCAGAATTCTTTTAAATATTCTCATGGGTGCTAGAGCCCTACTGGGTTATTAAAGAAAAAAATATATTTTAGGATTATGTCTTGCCCTTCCAGAAACTACCCCTTTGTACTGGCTGGAAGAAAGGTGTAACCCAGTATCCCAAAGCCTATTATGCTGGGTGAATTTAACATGGGCTTTCAAACATAAACGGGGACTTTTATCTGATTCTCAGACTCCTCCCTGTCGTATACTTTTGAATACTCTCCTCTAGGTAAATCCAAACAGGGAGGTGCCTTCGCAATCCAAAATTGGCCATGAAATTTCTTTTTTGTTACGTTTTCCTATAAAAAGGGTGCCTTGACTAAAACAACTAGAATATAGATTAGTTAGTATAATAATGGCCAAGAACAACAACAAGAAAAACAAATCTCCACAAAAGCCAGTAGACAATATTTTATAAAGCACACATGCAGAGTGAGTCAGAAAAAATTGTTTTTGATTCAGTGTTTTCCTTCATTAGGGTTATTTTCTTTCCGTTTGGTGTCCCCTGGCTCCAGGGTAGTCAGGAAGACCTCCTCCCCACCAACACAGCCATGTGGATTATGCGCTTTTGGCCTTTTCCAGGGTGGTTCACAGCTCTGATGGCATCTGTACTGTTTAGTAGTGTGCCCTCCAAATGTATGTCCACTCAGCACTCCCGAATGTGGCCTTTTTTGGAAATAGGGTCTTTGCAGATATAACCAAGTTAAGGGGAGTTCCTACTGGATTAGAGTGGGCTCTAATCCCTGACTGATGACCTTAGGAGAGGGAAGTTTGGACACAGGACACAGAGTGGAGATGCTGTGAAGACATAGACACACCATGTGATGATGCAGGTAGAGATTAGCATGATGTAGCTGTAAGCCAGGAATCCCAAGGACTGATGGCAACCACCAGAAACTAGGAAGAGCAAGAAAGGACCCTCCCCTGGAGCCTCAGAGAGAGCCTGGCCCTGCCGACACCTTGATTTTCGACCTCTGGCCTCCAGAACTGTGACAGAATAAATTTCTGTTGCTGCCATTGCCTAGCTTGTGGTGCCTTGTTATGGCGGCCCTAGGAGACCACACGGCCTCCGTGCCTTAACAGCCTCGCTGAGTCAGAACAGACCCATCAGAGGCCTGGCTAGAGGCTCAGGCCCTTTTCAGTCAGACACAACAAACCTGGGTTGTGGGCTGGCCATTGACCAGTAGGCCAATCCCTGGGGCTGGTCTCTAGGTCTCAGTTTCCCCATCTATGTAATGAACATAACAAGGATGTTGGTGGAGATTAGAGGCTGCAATGTTTATGAAGTGTGGGTACAAAGTCTGACCCAAAGCAAGTGCTTAGTAAATATTAGCTATTATTAGCCATATGGTTTCCTGAGGGCTTTAAATCCAATTTTTCCATCCCAGCTTGAAGTTTCCCTGATTTTATTTTTTTCAGTAAAAGCCAAGCAGATTCTATCTCTTCTCCTCATGATATATGATGGCATCTGGCAAAGTGCCTCGCACAAAGGAAGCACTAAATACATCTTTATGCCATGACAAATGGAAGAACTATGTCTTGTTTCAAGACTTCATCCTAGGAGGAAACAGCTTCTAGACTTTATAAGGCTTATAACCAGCTTGAAAAACCCAAGGTGAAACTTTGGAAGAAGGAAGTACTTAAATTTAAGTTTGTTCACGTTGGGGCATGGGTGATGTGGTAGCCAGCTGCCAAGATGGCCCCTAAATGATCCTTGTCCCCTGGTCTTCACGTCATTGAATAGTCCCTCCCCTGCTGTACCAGGGTCAGTTATATGACCATTGGAATCCCACAGAGGTGACAGTATATCACCTCCAAGGTTAAGGTTAGGTTATAAAAGACTAAGCCTTCCATCTTGGGCATTCTCTCTTGGATTGTTTGCTTCGGGGAAGTCAGCTGCCCTGTTAAGCAGTCCTACAGAAAAGCCCACATAGGGAAGCCTGCCAACAGCTACATAAGTAGTCACGGAAGCAGATTCTCAGGCCCTGACACGTCTTAGGACACTGCAGCTCCAGCTGACAGCTTTACTGTAACCTCATGGGGGACCCTGAGCCAAAACCCCCAGCTAATCCACTTCTCTATTCCTGACCTTGGAAACTATGTAGAGTCATGAATGTTTGTTGCTTTAAGTCACTTTGGTTTTAGAGTAATTTGTTACAAAGCAATAGATAATAAATGCAGGTAAGGAGATAGGAGTGGCTAGGATGAGCCAGGACTAGGACAAGGGATAGTAATTATACAAGGGATTATAAAGTGCAGGAGACAGGCAAGAGGCCAAACCCAGATGGGTTGGCCATGGGGAAGGCTAGGCAGGTTCTATGGGTCTGTGCATCTGGTCCAGAGCCCAGAGGGGTGAGAGCCAGAACCAACCACGTTGATGAACAAAGAGCACTAAGACTAGATGGGAGCTATTGCCTTTTGACCTTGTTTACTATGATTTCAAGTCGGACCTACAGTTGATCGTTGTAGCTAAGAAATGATCAAAGGCTAATGAATGAACTTGCCAAGAATCAGGTCAAAACAAAGGTTTGGGTATCACAGTAACAAATAAAATGTAATGGGATTATAAATATTTTTGAAACATTCACTGTACTCTTTTGCTCTTTTGATCACCTAAACCCTTTAAGTGTTCTGCCCAGATGGGAGATAGCATTGGGTCTCCCGGGCCTGCTCCAGGCTATTGGGCAGATCACAATGCAATAGGAAGATGGAGATGTTGGCTGGGTTTATGAAGACATAACCAAATCCACTGGCAAATAGTTTTTGAATGCCTACTAGGCAGGATACAAAAAAAAAAAAAGGAAAAAACAAAAGAGAATTAGAATCATTTTGGGCACCCACTACTGGTTCCCATTGCCCCTGAGTGCCAATCTTGCTACTTAGAGATACAGTGACTCAACTGGCCAAAGAAACAGCCCTTCCATTCTTAGCACAGGCCAGGTCTTCACTTGAAATTTACGAGTCCTTGTTTCAAGTCTTGGGGCCCTATGGACTCAGTGGCTAATCTGATCAATTGATCTAATCCCAATGGATATCAGAGTCCTGTGAATAGCATCTGTCTTTCACAGGGACCTCAGAGTCCTTAACCCACAGAAGCAAGCAAAGCAGGGCTTTCCACACTTCCTGTTTTATGGAGAAGTTGGGTGGTAGGCAAAATGCTGCTCTGCAAATGTAAAATGAGAGATAGTACAGGCTCCACAACCAGACAGCCTGGATTCAAATGCCACCTCTGGTACTTAGTTGCTGTGTGACCTTGAACAAGTTACGTAATCTCTCTGAGTCTCTGTTTTCCCATCTGCAAACTGAAGACTACCATAATAGCACCTCGCAAACAAAGTGTGGAGAGGAATAAGTGAATTAACATGTGTGAAGCACTTAGAGCCGCTCCCGGTCTCCGGGAAACATTCTGAAACTGTTCACAATCATTATGCAGAACACAGAGGCATAATAACAGTGAACAGTTAGTGCCTCCTCTGTGCCAGGCATCATGCCCTCTCAGGGTATGAACTGTCATTGGGGTTCACCCAAGGCAGATGTCTCTTTCACAACAACATCTGAAGGGTTCCTTAAGGACTTCATAAAAACAAAAGGCTTAACTACAGATGACTAAGCCTGCATGATGGAAACAGAACCAGGTACAGTAAATAAGGTATTTAGGCAGGATTATATTCATACAAACAATACACTGAGTTCTCCTGCTCTTCGTTTGCAACCCCTCTGCATTAGGGAGCCAGTGGCTGAGGAAAACATGCTTAGGAAAGTCATCTGGGTGGGCTCCTGGAGTAGGTAGCCCTCCATCAGAAACCTGAAGAATGAGCAGGACTTGCTGGGTGGGGAAACAAGATGGACAAACCCTGCAGGCCAAAGAGAAAACTGGGACTGGAGTGAGATCAGCAAATCCCTGGGGCATAATATTTAAGGAGGGTCATGCAAGAGCAGGGTCAGTACTTGGACATCCCAGGGGAGTGAGCGCTTCCTTAAATTTTGTTCTCTAGATGCCTCATTTTGCCTCCCCTTTAGGCCTGGTCTTGGAGAAGAGTTGTGGGTAAAAGCCTGGAAGGGTAAAACAAGCTGGCATGACAAGTCCTGCAAGATTCCCAGAGTCTAAAGGCATAGGGCTTGGAGTCAGGCTGGGCCAGATTATCAAAGGCCCTATGGGCCAGATAAAATTGCTTAGTGGTTGGTCTAAAAGTGACATGGAGTCCATGAAGCATCCAGAAGTGGGCCACAACATGGTCAGATTTGCACATTAGCAAGATTCTTCTGGCACTAGTGTGGATGGCAGATTGATGGATGAGGGGAGAAACTTGAGACTGGGAGACCAGTTCAGGACACTTTGAAGAGTCCATCCCCAAGGAAGAAACCATGATGGCATGATGTTGGGCACTGTCAGTTAGAAGTAAGGAGAAGAACTTACACGAGATGTTCTGAAAGCAGAATTGACATTACTTGAGGACTGATTGCAGATGAGGATTGATGAAAAGTATAAAAGATGGCACTGAGGTTTCTAATTGGTGACCAATTTAGAAGCTATGGCGAGTTATTAGGTAAGATAAGGGGTATATGGAAGATAGTTGTCAGGGCTTCCCCAAGTTCAAGGGAAATCTCCTGTTGCCCTGTTTATTTTCCACAGGATACACTCTCCGAGGCCATAATGTGTCATAATCACCCTTTGTGTGGTATCCACGCTCTGTATCACTGAACTGAACTGAGAAGCTTCCAGACCCTGTGCCCTCATCTTACTCATTGGCTTCCAAGTGGCCTTAGGGCTGTTAAAGTCCTCTTACAGATGGCTGTGCAGCTGGGATCAGACCAACACACCAATGTGTCCAACCTCCTATTCTGGACCTATAGGATCCCAAGGCTCTGACTTGGCCCCCAACATCTTGGTGGAGGCCAGCAGTGTGCCTGGATGCCAGGCAAAGGCCAGGCTGGCCGGGGGCTCTGGGAGGTAGGAGGAGCAGGAGGGGGAGGTAAAGGGGAGTGAGGGCTTTGGGGTATACTGAGGAAGCATGAGCTGCCTGGTAAAGAGAGCCAAATGAGATGCAATTTGGGATCAGAAAGTCAGCCAGGTGGGGATCAGAGAGCAGGTGGGGTTCTGAGGTGCAACCCTGAAAGGCTCAGGCCACTGTGCTGGGGCCAGCGGGAGGAGGTCAGTGTGTTTCCAGTGGCCAAGCCTAGGGCAGAGGAAGTGCTAAGGCGTCAGGGCAGCGTTTGGAGGCGTGTGCTAGGACTAGCATCCTCCAGCCCAGGCACAACCATGCACACTGACCTTGTGGTCCACTAAAACCCTCAGATCCTTTTCCATGAACTTCAGTGAAGTATGGTCTCACCTCCCTGCTCTTGAGAAGTTTGTAAAATATCTGCTCTGCATGCATTTCCCCACATTCTCGTATAAATAAAGAGTAAAATAGCAAGTCTGAGCTCTTTGAAACATTAATTAAAGGCACCATAGTTTCCTTATTTAACTAAGGGTTGCTACCTCATTTGGGATTATTAGCAAAGCAAGACAGCCTTTTGTTGTGCTTGACAAAGTGATTAATTCAGGCTGTAGGTGAATTTTGGCTTTCTCAACATCTTTTGATGTGCTAAGATTCCCCAGTGAGGACAAACACCATCAATTACTTAAACAAGCCATTACCTTGAGAGTACAATTATCAGTGAGGCCCAGTCTACTAATTGGCAGAAATGAACTCCCGCTCTGGCCTGGACCCTTACCTGTCTAGGAGGAGCAAGCATCCTTTTAACTGTCTCATGGCAATGCTCCTGCTGATCTGGGGCAACGCGGATATTCTTTCTGCCTCTGCAGAAATGCATCCTGGTTGACTTGTGTCTCTGGAACCCAGAAGCTGTCTGTGGCTCTCTGATGAGAACCTCGCTGTCATGGGCAGGGCTGCAGAACACAGCATTGGGGGGAACACAGAAGAGACAAGTCCACAGGAGCAAATTCTTCCTTGAAGGGAGTTTGTAGGAGATTCTTTGGCTTGCTTTTTCCCTTTCAAGAGCCAAATTCTCTACCTCCTGGGACCAACATGCTAAGGCAGGGGCTTTTGTAGGATGCCACATCCGAGCTTACAATCCCGACACGTAAGATATCCAAGTCCCAGACACAAGAGGCAGCTTTTCATTTAAAATATATATAAACATATAAAATTACATTTAAATATTTTTGTATTTAAGTTTATAAATTTAAATGTATTATAATAAATTTAAATATATTTAAGCTATTTATTATAAATATATTTTTAAGTGCACTAAGCCAGTACTTCCGTTTTCCTCTCTCTCCATCCTAGAAGAGAGGTTCTGTGGGAAGATTTTATGCCGCATTTAAATATATACATATGTCATGGGTTTTTCTGGTGGGGGGATCAAGGGAGCTCAGTGTAGTTCATTTCAGTTAAATACTTTTTAAAAATCCAGAAGTGTTTCATAACTATCAGCCACTTAACTGGTTTTATGACATAATTCAATTGCTTAGTTCTATTTTTAAAATAGAAAGATGAGCTGTATGTGTGTTCTGTTGTGAAATTGCTCTTTGCTCCACCTTCATCGTTCTTGTCCTTTAATTCGCAGTGGCACGAAAGGGCAAGTCACGCTCCCAGAATCTTTCTGTGACCCACTGTGTGACGTAGCACAGAACTGGGGAACCAAGGCTGATGCTGGGCCTGGCGCTGGGCCTCACTCTGCGTTCCCTCCCTTCTTAACCACCTCCTACTCCGCACCATTTGTAGCCATAAGTCTACAGGGTATAAGTTGGTTTTCTTGTGGCAGGACAGGCACACTTGGCTTAAGGCAGGTACAAAACGTTTCCTCCCTCATGAACATCCCCCCCTACCCCACTCTCTTCCTTGGACCTCCTGGGACACCAGCCTCTTCTAGAGCCCTCGTGGGTGACACAGCCTTGTTTATCATATCAGCTTTAATACCTCTGTCCTCAGTTTATTGGTTTTCTGGAAATTGGTCTTCTTTGGAGACCCCTGTTTTGTTTGAAAACTGGCCTGGGGGTGGGGAATCAAAAGCATAACGATCACTTGCCATTGTTTTTAGGTTCAACAGATACCATCTAATAGTTAGATAGAAGATGTGCTCTTAAGTGATCAAAATGCAAAGCATACATTTCATCTGGCACATCTTCTGATACATGACGCCTCTTCGCTGCAGGGATCATAATGGAAATGCTTAACTAACTGCCTGTCATTAGCCGGTGACGTCTTGTCCACTAGGCTGTACTTGCCACGTCCCTGCAGCATTCCTGGCCCCCAGCACCGTGCCTGGCGTGTAGTGAATGATCGGAGCCATATCGGCCCAATGATCCTCTTCATTTGTAACATGTTGATTAACATCAGTCCTAGTAGGCTGACCAGATGTACAGTTTTAAACAGTACAGAAAACAATGGTACTATCCTGTTGCAAATGGTATGTATGGTCAGCCTACGGACACCTTGAATTTAGCGCAGTGAGACTAGGCTGGCCATACGTACCCTTTGAAACAGGACAGTACCGTTGTTTTCTGTCCCATTTAAAATAGATGTCTGGTCAGCCTACCTAACAGTGATAAAGGACTTCACTGCTAAGATCTCTCCCTTTTGTGAGAGTAAACTACGATCATAGTTTGGAATAAATCCAATGTCAAATGCAGACCAGCTCTCTTAAGTTCTGAGAAATGAAATACAAGATAGTAAGATTCATTTGACCTAATTATCCACAGGCACGTTGGGAAAGGACTGAGATGCCTTCCTCAGTCTCTGGCCATGGCGGTAACTGTCACCCGAGCCTGCTTTACCAAGAGCCATATCTTTCTAGCAGTGATCTATGGACCATCTGTGACAAGTGAGATCATTTTATAGGGGTTCATGGACTTTGAAAATTTTCTATTGTAAAGTGTTTATTTTTACCATTAGTTTCTGTTAATGAAAGTGACAGTGGTTTATGTTTATGGTAGTGACATAAAGTTTCCTTTTAAAATAAATGCATTTAAGTTTATTCAAAGGAAACTAGAAGTAAATAGTACACATGATGTGCAGATATGGCAAGAATTGTAAAGGTGCTATGCAAATTATTCAATTTAGACGATTAACATTTTAGTATCAATTGAGATTCTCTGACCCATCTGACTCTTCTGCCTTGAAAAGTTGGGATAAAAATGGAAGAGTTAGTAAACTCTCTGAATAGTAACCATCACAGGATGACATTATTATTTTTTTTAAACAGTAGTATTTTCTTTAAAATACTTATCTGCTGGCTATTCAGATGGTAGGGCCACCAAAGCCTGGTTCAGTGGTGCCTGAGGCAGGGGCTGAATGTCCCTGAGCTCTGGGCTTGCCTTCTTTGCACCCCCCAGAATTATGCCACCCATTTCCCCCTAAACGAGAAGCCCTGACAATCTCACAGTCCCTACCACAGACACTTGTCCTTTACGGGCATACTCCAAAATAAAATCAGGATCTATATCTGATATACATTGGTGTGGTAGCTGAATACTGGCCCCCAAAGATGCCCATGTCCGATCCCTGGAACCTGTGAATGCCACTTTCTATGGCAAAAGGGACTTTAAGGATGTGTTAAGAATCTCAAGATAGGAAAAGTTTCCTGGATTTCCTGGGTGGACCCTCAATGTGAGGGGGTCCTTATAGGGGGAATTCAGAAGGAGGTGGTCACAGAGGGCGATGTGATGACTGGCAGCAGAGACTGGAGCGATACCATGACAAACCAAGGAGACAAAGAATCAATGTTCCCCTGGATCCACCAGAAGGAACCATTGCACCTGATACCTCAACTTTAGACTGACAAGACTGATTTTGAACTTCTGGCCTCCAGAGACACACAATAATAAATTGTGTTGTTTCAAGCCACCAATTTTGTGGTTATCTGCTACAATAGCAATAGGAAATGAATTCTGTTGGGAAAGCTTAGTTTACTTAAAAGAATTTCTTCACTTTCCAGTGGGATTCACCATATTGACCTTTTATGTAAGGTACCATGATGTGTTGCAAATAATCCAAATGACAAAGGATTCAATGAACAATTTGAAAATCTATGTAAATGTCTGACTAGACATTCATGTGGCTGAAGAATCAAATGAAGGATCACCAAGAAATACAGCAAAAAGCTGTATTTTTAATGAACCCTGGATGCCATTTTCCACAAAAAGAAACCCAGCTCCTTGGAAAAATTGCTGATCTAAGTTTGGGGCCAGAAATGTACAAGATGAACCTGGGACACCTTGTCATTGAAGAAAGTAAGGAATCTGTTCTGTCAATAGTACTCAGAAGAAACTGATACACACTCAACTAGCCGAAGATGGGACAACTGGATAAATAAAGTAATAGCTGCAATAAATCAAAACATAAAAACATTTAAATCCATAAATTCGTAATGATACAAAAATAACATGTGTCACCACTGTAAGATGTTATAAAAGCAGCTCTTTAGCTTTTTAGCACATTTTATGTTCAGAATTTTCCTATTAGAACAAAACAGACATTGAAAGCACTACATTTCAAAAGGTGTGAGATGCAGCTAAAGAAGTAATTAGGTGGAGATTTTAGCCTTAAACGCATTCATTAAAAATATAAAAATATTAAAAATAAGTGAGTTAAATTGCTAAGACACTAAAAAAAAACCCCCCAAAACCAAAGAGTAAATCCAAAGGATATAGAAGGAAGACAATAAAAATATGAGCATAAATTAATGAAATAGAAAACAAAAGATTTGAAATAATTAACAAGAGCAAAAGTTGGTGCTTTGAAAAGATTAATAAAATAGTCAAGCTATGGCAAGACTAATCAAGAAAAACTTTTCTAAGCAAACTAGAATAGAAGTAAATGTCCTTCACAATCAATAGCTTGGTGGTTAGTGGTTATCTGAGGGAAAGGAGGGACGGGGGTGGGAGAGAAGGGACAGTGTCTCAAGCGTATGGTGATGGAAAGAGAACTGACTCTGAGTGATAAACACATAACACAGCACATCCATGATGTATTGTAGAATTGTACACTTGGAACCTCTGTAATTTTTACTAACCAATGTCACCCCAATACATTTAACAATAAAAAAAGAAAGAAATATCCTCAACCCACTAAAGGCTATTTATCAAAAATCTACAGCAAAATCTCACACTTCATTTTGAAACATCATATGTACAGTCAGGAACATGGAAAAGATGCTTTCTTTTACTGCTTCTTTTAAATTTTGTACTAGAGATCTCAACCCATAAAAGAAAAGAAAATGAAAAGTGAGACAAAAGGATTAGACAAAAACTGAGACAAAAGGATCAGACAAAACTGATGGTATTTGCATAAAATACAAGGACTGTCTGGAACAAATCCAGGCATAAATGCCTCTATTTTTCATATTAAACGGCTGGGTACTTTCCAGACAGCCCTTCATGTAATTATCTGCATAAGAAATCAAAGAGATTCCACAGGTAAACCGGTAGAACTAACCAGTTTAGAAAGATCACTGATCACAATATTGTCATAGAAAACAATTGGTGTCCCTACACAGGAGCAACCCCGGTCCACATGTGTGAAGGTACACCAGATGATTTTCAGTTTTGAGGACCAGTGAGAGCAAGATCTGGAGAGAATAGGTCAAAAGAGAGGGTGCTGTGGACCATGAGGGTGCTAAAATGAAGATGAGGCACTAAAGGGGGAACTTACACAGAAATCTGTATTTCCAAGGAACTCCTGCCTTGGGGCGCAATGGAAGCAATTTCTATTCTTACAGTTTCCCTAGTTGTGGTTGCAGAGGAAGAATGGGGCAAGAAAAAAGAAGGAAATAGAATTTAAAGTCAGCTAACAAGGCTGTAGAGAACCATGTGCTTATCTTCCTCTCCCTGCCCAAATATGTGCTTGAAATCAGCCTGGAGTCTCCTATCAATGACTGCTCATTTTCCGGTGAATTCTTTAGTCAATTGATGTAGCATAATTCTGTCTGCCACCCAGATAAACGGTGGTGGAAATGAGGGAGGAAAAGGAAAGGATAATTTCAAAGTTGAGAAACGTTTCTGAAATTGGCGGAAAAGGGATGACAAAAAAAAAGTTCTCTCTGGAGTAAAGAAAGAAATGTAGACACCCGGATACAGTGATGGGTTTACAAAATTGGGAAAACAGTTTTGTACGTGTGTATGGTGAAATGGATACACGGACAGCGAGACTAACTGGGACAAACTTTCTGGAACGCAATTTGGCATGTGGACCAACAATTATAACCAGTGACTCATGGATTTCAGGTCTGGAAAAGCATGATAGAAGAAGCTTGTTGTATAGAGATGTTCATTGTCATAGCATAACTTTAATTAATGAAAAAATGAATACATCCTAAATATTTAACAATAAGAATAGTTTAGTAAATGATGATACATCCACAAGAGGAATATTATATAGCCATAAAAGTAATATCCAGTAAGGATTGATAACTACATGGAGGTTTCTCCTTATGTTAAAGGAAGAAAAACAGAAATACATACAGATAGAAAAAAAATTATAGAGAATATAATCTCAAACATATGAAAAATACAGGATAAAAACTAGAAAGAATTATAATAACATGAGAGTAGGCTTTCTCCCCAATAGTTTTTGCTTTTTTTGCCCAAATTTCTATCAAGCATTTCAAGATTTGTCATCTGGAAAGCTAGCAAACTTTATGTTCTGCTCCCATGTCGTAAAACCTTTTTAAAAGGTAACAATATAAGGCCTTGTTTCTAATAAAGTTTCTGATGTGGCTACAACTGTTTATGGAATCGCTGGCGAAGCCTTTGTTGTTGCGAGCATAGGGTAGCCATGAGAAAGGGAATTTCTTCTCCCACGAGCAGGACAGGTGGGTTACCTGGCCCTGCTGGGCTTCGCCTGTTATTTGCCAAAGAAATCTTTTCTCCATCTCAAAAACATCAACAGCCTCTGAAATTTCCAAAAGCAGCTCACAAAGTAGGAATTCTTTGAGAGTGATGGTGAGGACATAATGAATGAACCAAGGAGCTGGCTGTTTTCAAAAGCACACCAGAGAAACACCAATTCCTCTGTGACTGCTGAAGATATTCAATGAGGGAAATCTTGAAGGGCAGGCACTCATTTGCCTGTTTTCTTCTTTTGCTCCAAACCTCAATCAGCTTGACTATCTCTTTAATACGGCATTCATCAAATATCCTTCAGTTTCTTGTGAGTGGCTTCTCCGACTGAACAACAGGCTGACCACTCTTGCTTGAATGCATCAAGGGCTTTGTCTTGGGGAAAATGAAATGTGAGGGAATTTCTAAGCTCTAAAAGCAAATCTTATTTTGAAAATGATCCATATGGTGCAATTTATTTTGAGAATGGACAGTGGAAGGTGCACTACAGCACTGCAGGATTTATACCCTGCAGCAATAAATTATTACGTTAGTTGTCAAAGTAAAATCAAAGGATGCTATCTGAAGCTACTACATATACTTACTATTGCCATTTTCCAACTTAACTATCCTTAATGTAAACAATGATAGATGTCCA
The DNA here is from genome assembly GCA_004026885.1 of Lyroderma lyra. NCBI lineage: Eukaryota > Metazoa > Chordata > Mammalia > Chiroptera > Megadermatidae > Lyroderma > Lyroderma lyra. Next base: position 11,987 of record PVJL010006694.1, on the reverse strand, counting down.
TAGTCTTAATTGTGTGGTACATTTGCATTAATTCCCATCAAAAGAAAGCTGTTCTAAATATGACAACTTGGTGGCCACATGAGGGTTGCATATTGCCTACTTTACATAACAGCATCCTTGGCCACCTGCACTTTTCTGATGGCACAGAAATTAATGGCACATTTTGACATACAAAAGCCAATTTGCCTCACAATGACAATTTTTAAGGCACTGGGAGGAAACGTTTTCAATCTTTTCTCATTGACTCTCTAAAACTCATTCATGGGTATTCCTGGTGGATCAGTTTCCTAGAGCTTCCATAACAAAGTACTACAAACTGATCTTAAAATCCAAGAATTAGTTGTCTCACAGTTCTGGAAGCTAGAAGTCTGAAATCAATGTGTCTACAGGGCCATGCTCCCCCAATAACCTGAAGGGGAGAGAACCCTTCCTTGCTTTTTCCTAGCTTCTAATGGGTTGCTGAGGACCTTTGGTAATCCTTGACTTGCAGCTACATGTCTGCCTTTGTCATCACATACCATTCTCCTTGTGTTTCCATGTCTTCACGCAGCCATTTTAAAAATGGGGACACCAGTCATAACAGATTAGGGGTCCACTCTGCTTCAGCATAACCTCATCTTAACTAATTACATTTGCAATCACCCTGTCTCCAAATAAGGTCACATTCTGAGGTACTGGGAGTTAGGACTTCAACTTGTCTTTTTTTTGGAGTGACACAATTAAACCCCTAACTCCTGGGGTCCATGGACCTGGGTTAAAAGTTGTTTGGGAAAGACAGACAGGACCCCAGGACCAGAGAATATGAAACAAGTGTGCAGAGAAGGAAGTGAGAGCAACAAATAAAAGCCACTTTGCAAGTTTGCCCAGAAATCTAGTGGCAGTGATCTTTCCCTGCTGATTTTTGGGGCAAGGCCTCTAGTTACTGAGGGCAATTGTTGGTCAATTCCTAGCTGAAGACACTCAAGTTTTATACTTGAGTCTAGGCTGCAAAGTGAAAGTTATGGTTGTGTCCAGGACATTCTCTGCTGATGCCATATGTTTGAAAATGTCTGAATTTTGTGCAGGGACACACAAGCAGCATTTTTGTAAGTGGAGTTACATAATTAGGGCATGGACTTGCATAATAATTAGCATGTATAATTAGGCACAGACTTCTTGTCCTTTAATTAGACAATCAAGACATCTAATTACAAAATTAAGATGTAATTACGTGGCCCAAGATGACATATTTTTTTCTATCCATTAGAGATTACATTTAGAAAATAATTCACAAAAACTGATGAAGAAATGAACCTAGAAACCAGATCTGAGATGTTGAGGAAGGTGTTAAGTGGGTTGGTAAGTGTCCTTTGGTCTTTCCTGTCAGGTGTGAGGGGAGTTATTTAAACCATCATAGTCTACTTGAAAGAGTGACTTTTACATCCTGTGCTGTCAACCTGTCGCACCACGCTAATGAAGAGAAATGTGGGCATGACTAATCCATGTAATTCACACGTGGCGCTTGAGTATGGTTTGTAATTACACTTGAACATGGACTTATATGTGATGTCCTGGGGATTCGTTCGAACCTGATTATGCAGCCATATGGTGGAAACTTCAGTCAGGAGAGCTGGGAGGAGAACCCCCCTTCCCTTTCTGCCCTGGCTTGGTTCTCTCTGTGGCCACATTAGAAGCAGACCCACTGCTCAGAATAACACACATCCACACTTCAGCTGGGTTGGCCTATCCCTACGTATTTGAGTATTTAATGAAAAGTTCTTATTTTGAAACTGCTCCTTATTGGACTATAGGAGGGGAAGGGGAAGGCCAAAGGCTATGGCAAACATTCCATCATTCTAATGATAAGTGAGTGATTCTTACAGCGGTGGGGTTTGTTTTGTTTTTTAAGTTGCAGTACTGTTATGAAGCCTGGCTGTATTGACACTTCCTATATATTTTTTTGCTCCTAAGTGAAGATTTGGCTGATCTCTGCATGATGCTAAACACCCAGTTTGACTCATTAATTTTTCTGAACTAACTGAACTTTTGACCTAATTAGCTGGCTGATTAGGGACCACAGCCATATGTCCAGGCTTTTCTAAGCCAGCTCTGACTTGCACGGTGTTATCCCTCTGGTCCCGTAAACTGTTGAAGTATCCTAGTAATTCCAATGTTTTGACAGCCACGCTGCACTTCTCAGACTGCCGCTTTCTCTTGGAAAGTGGCACAGAAATCTGTCGGGCCACATTTCCTGATTTTTGGTTAAGAAAATATGCTTCCCATATGGTTTTAGGCCATGAAAACAAAGACATAAAGAGGTTTTAAGCAGTTGGTGATGAGGTCTTGTCTCATGGTGTGTTCCCTCCACCCCTATTTTTGTATTTTCTCTATTAGGCCATGGAATGTGATGAGGGACAAATTATGTGCAGGGGTCAATTGCGGCCAAGAAAATACACAAATTGGCACAGGGAACTTATTTTGCCATTTCCCGCCCCCTTGCCTTCTGAGACCATTGTTCATGGTAGGCTTAAAGGCAAAGGAACTGAACTAAGGAAAAGTATGTTTTAAAAAACAATTTATTGATGGACATTTTAGGTGAGGAAGGAGCACTTGGATTAAATCGTCTCTAAGGTTGTGAGATTTTAGGATTCCTTGATCTCTATCTAGCCTGTCACCAGGTCTATGCTACTCACACACCTAGTGGCCTCTACCTCTTCAGTCCTTAGACGTGGTCAACTGGAGTCTTCTACTCTTATTCAATAATTATGATTGATTAAAGGGCCAAAAGCATGCATGCAAACTTCAGTTTCTCTGTTTTTAAATTTCACTTTTCCCCTCAGGTACTCCACGTCAGCATTTTCAAGGCTGGAGAAGTTAGGCATCAGACATCCCAAGCCTTCTCCTTTCATTGGAAACTTGACATTTTTCCGCCAGGTAAGGACTGTCTTCTACTATCTTCCAGAATGAGATATGCTGAGCCCAGTGCATCTCTACCCATGAAGCATTGCTTCCACCTAGGTCACCTATACCTGGGGTGGGTCTATATGCAAAGTTGCTATGTGACAAGATGTCCTCTACCTGAATGAGTTTTTATGTGGTGACAATAATCCATTGCTCATCACTCATCAATATATATTGAGTCCTGTCATTCATTCATTCACCCCAAAAAACCATAGACTGTCTAAATGTGCCAGGCCCTGGAATGCAGAAGAATTAGAAATTATTTCTGCCCTCAGGGGCACACATCAAAGAATGGTGGACAACACTAGATGGGATATATCCTAGCATTGTCCTTGAGAAGAGGGACATCTGTCAGGACTGGAAATATCCTGGAGGACTTCCTGGAGAAAGGGGTCCTGGAGAAGTGATAGACACAAAGACAAGGAGAGCAACAATGTGTATGATTGTACCTACATGAGAACCAGCTCACAGCTGGATAAGCAGCCTGGACTGACTGGGAGCCAAAGATTGGGGAGCACGGGGAATGCAGCTAGGAGGAAGGGGTGGAGGGAGAGAGAGAGAGAGAGAGAGAGAGAGAGAGAGAGAGAGAGAGAGAGAAACTGAGACTGAGTAGATTCCTGACAGTCTAGAAAGGCAAGTGCAGCCCTACTTGTGTACTAGCATTTAGGAGCACTATCATGTGTGAGCAGGAGCGTGTCAGCAGAGTGGAGATTACTGTGTAAGGGAGAGAATTAAGGGGTTAGGTCTGTAGACTCCAACGGTTGTTGAAGTCTAGGTGTAAAGTGGTGAAGTATTGGCCAGGGGTGGTAGTGACAGTGAAAAGGGAAGGATGTTGGGGGCAAAATTAGTACCTTGCGTGACTAATTAGAGAGAATTTAAGGCAAGATGAGTTGAATGTGCCTCTAACTTTGGAGCCTGGGTAACAAGGAGATGGCTCATGCGTTGACAGAAATAAAAAGTCAGGAGGGCAATTGGTTCAAGGAGCGCGTTTCATTTGCGAGAGTGACATGCAGGTGGCAGTGTCCAGCAGGCCTTTGTAAATAGAGGCTCAGGACTCTATCTTCTCAGGCTGTTGTTTTCCCTCACACTGGGTTTTCTCAGAAGCCAGATGATTTATTCTGCTAGCTCACGGGGGGCTGCCACTAGACCCAACATCAGGAGCCAACAGATCCTGCATGTGAAGAGTCACTCAGTCAAACAGAGGCAGGAAGGACTAAATTTGGGCCAATCCTGATAATGTCCCTTTCAGAGCTCTTTAGGATGTCCCCCGCCGCCCCCTTCCCCAGAAAGCCTGGCTCTTGGCATCAGAGAAAATCATTAGCTATTTCTGTCCCTTTCCCTCCCCCCTCTCAGTTTCTTCTCTATTCCTTTCTGTCCCTTTCTCTGTCCAGCACCTTCTTCTCACTCTTCATTGTTGTGTCCCTTCCTAGCATTTTAAAAATACTTCCCTCTCTCATCTCTGTCTCGGGGTGGCCAGTTCACAAGTTTAAGCCCATAGTTATCTCATCCGGGCTCCCCGTGAGCCCCTTGAAACAAGCGTGAAGAAATTTCTCGGTGTCAAACTAGAACAGCCAACCAGAAAGGAAGTTAAAGCGAATACATTTCCCGTATTTGGGGGGCAAACGATCAGTTGCATTCCGTTGAGTAATTAATTCGGTATTAATGGGTTGAGGAAAGCAGTGCAACTGTCGATGTGAGGAGAACACTGTGCTCCTGCCTCTGGATTGGTTCCACATATGCTCCTTTTCAGTTCGTCATCCTCGTAGGTGCAAACCCTGCCAAGTTCTTTCTGCAACACAGTAATTTCAGTGACTATTTTTATATTCATGTAAGCTTTCCTTGATATATGGCGAGCTTAGATTGTGCAAGTAGATGCAATGAGAATGGGATATCTGTCTGTCAAGGGCATCCACCTCCTCTATCCTCCACTCTCTGCTCGCACCCACCCCTTCCATAGCTGCCTGTACAGGCCATTCCCACAGCACAAGTCTAGTGCATCCTGACCCACGCGTGTTTTCACGTGTACTTCAGTCCTACCGTCCCAGGATCTGTGATAGCAATTTCCAACCTGTCACCCATCCGGTCCCTCCATGCATACCTGCACACAGACTCCATCCCACTAAACATCTCCGTCCGTGCAACGCAATGAGCGAGCGTTTCTGCCCCTCTACCCCGTGCATATTTCCAGGTAGACTCCCTTCCCACTGCAAGACGTGTCTAGGGCCTTGTCCTATATAAGCATGCTCTGTGATTCTTACGTTCTGACGATGTCCATGTTAAAATTTAACTTGGATCATAATTCAGAATTTGTGACAATTTGGATAGACTTAGCAGATGTTGCCCCATATAGTGACTATGAAAAGGGGCTTTGCCAAAAATAATAATAATGGAAACCAAATTGCAGAGGGAAGGTTAACATAGTTGAGAAAGCAAACCGTTTTCAAATATTTTAGCAGCAATTATACAAGGGCTGTCCGGAAAGTATCCAGCCACATACTATAAAAACCAGAGGCATCTCTGGCTTGAGTTTTTCGGGACAGCCCTCATACACAGATAGTCTAAGCACAGATGATGCTCTCTTCTGTCCATTAAAGCAGAGCTGATTGAGACTTTTCCTAGGCAACATACATTTTTTTAAAGCTGTGAGTTTATTCTAACACTCCAAAGTACTTGAAAGAAAGCTTCCTTCAATCCTCTTTTTGTTATTGTTTATTTAATTGTGTTCTCACTGTGCCAGACTTTTTCTTCTGAATAAGTCTGAATACTTGAAATTTTACGTAGTCGCATTCTCACTACAATGCTGTATTTTCTGCAGGGTTTCTGGGAAAGCCAAATGGAGCTCCGAAAGCGATATGGACCTCTGTGTGGGTAAGTGGGGAACTCCGTTCTTCTCTCATATGATTTGAATTTTGGGTGTTGAATCAATATGGAAGTAATGGTGAGATGGGAATGTTGCGAGTGTTTCTATCTTTTGAGGATCCACAAAGAGAGAGCCTGGAAGTACAGATGCGGCCCCTAGAAAAGACCCCAGGGTTGCCCAGGGGGACACGGGGGTTGTTTCAAACAGTATCACTTCCCAGCTTTAAGACCCCAACCAGCTGGGGTCAGGCCCTGGGTGCCTGTACCATCTCTTACTACAGAGGGTGGACGAGGTTGTACTGCAGTGGGACACAGTGGCCTCCAGGCTTTGGTCTCATGTGCCTTGATGACTGACTCATGGCAGGTTTTTCCCCATGACCTTATCTAAACCCTACTTGGATCTATTTTGTTCAACTCCTTGGGTAAAACATTTAGCCAGCTATATGACCATATCATTTCCCATCCAATCAAGTACCTTTGAAAGTGAAAGGGGGTGCTATTAATAATTGCCCCAGGACAAAGGTGGAAACTAGAATGTCCTGGATATACTGGGACATAGAGTCCCCCTAGCTCTCAGCCATGTAAAGTGGCTGAATTTCCCCTTTTATGCTTCAGAGCATGCTCCCCACACACCTTCTTAAAAAAATAAAATTCCAGAATCTGGTGAAGAAACCTATGTGCAGATCACTTAGCCTAGTCAAGATGTCACAGACCTGAATCACATTGATTCTCAGCATGTCTTTCCACACTGGAGTCCTAAGCATTTCAGTCTATTCTAACTCAGCTTTGCCTCAGCTACTGGATAATTTTAGTAGTTCTATTCCAGCCCTCTAGGTCGGGAATGACTTTTTCAGGTGCAGGAAAGTCCTCTTGTGTTTCTAATGTACAGCCTGATGGGGGCCAGTGGTTTGTGAGCCCTTCCCTCACAGGACTGTTCTCCCGGTGATGATTTTGCAAGGGCATTGACTTGTACCCTTTGTGTAAATAGCCCCACCCAGGAGACCCAGAGTTTTGGCTAAGTGCTTCTAACCACTCTTTAGTTTGCTATGTGACCCTGCAAAAAACAATATATTAAGATGTTATATTAGATGTTTTCTCTATTAGTTTGTCATTGCTGTGTAATGAACTACTCTACAATGCAGTGACTTAAACAATTCATTTTTATTTATCATGTGTCTAAGGGTTGGCTGGGATGGACTGGTCTAAGCCACTCTTAGCTGGGCAGCTCAGCTGGTCTTCGTGGTGCACCCATAGGTCAGCTGAGGAGGTGGCTTATCCGGGTCAGGCTCAGTGGGGCAGCCCTGCTCCACATTATCTCTCGCATGCTCCTTGGAAGAGCCAGCAGGCCAGGGCAGGCTCCTCTCATGTTGAAGGCAAATGTTCAAGAGAGCAAATCCACCCAATAGCACAAGAACATTTTAAGTTTCTGCTGCATCATGTCTGCTAACATGATATTGGCCAAACCAAGTTATATGGCCAAACCGAAAGTGAGCACAGGAAGTCACATAGCCAAGCCTGACATTGAGGGAGCAGGGACGTGTATTCTTCACATGGAAGGGCAGGGAGATGGTGCATATCTTTCAGTAATAAACAACTCTTCCTTACTCTCTGAGATCACTTTTAACTTGGTCTTCACTATCTTGTCTTTTCTATTTTTTCTCTTCTCTTCTTCCCTTCCCTTCCCTTCCCCTCCCCTCCCTTCCCTTCCCTTCTCTCTCTCTCTCCCTCTCTCCTTCTCTCCTTTTCTCCCTCTCTCTTTAATAGCTTCTTGCTTTCAGCAATAGGTACTCAATAAAAGCTCAAGGGATTGAACTGTTTACCTTTCTCTTTCTCTTGTGTTGTTCTATTGTTTTGTAAAAGTCCTTATTCCAGCTTTCTCTTTTCAATAGTCTCATTCAACAGTTGACTTGACACTGACCTTGCAGACTGTCCCATACATTTTTGAGACAAAGCATTGACTCAAAATGATGTAGCTTGCTCAGAATTAGAAAAATGCCTCCTTGAGTTTGAATTCTAGGAATCACCTCCCTTGAGTACTTCTTGTACAGATTTTTCAGAGTAGAGCCCCCTTGGGTATCTTAAAGTAATCTTAAAATCTCAGATAAAGAGTTTAAAGGGCACTGTATTAACTGGTGGGGGTATGGAGTGTGTGTGTGTGTGTGTGAGAGAGAGAGAGAGAGAGAGAGAGAGAGGGTTTCCTTGACAACAGAATGTCCAATCAACTTCTTTTCCAACTTTAACTAAGTTAACACAATTTATCCTTTTCATGAAAACTTAAAGAAAATGATTTCAAAATGAGGTAGTACAGATTCAAATTGCAGTATTGTTGCCACCTCTAGTGAAAAGGAAGGAAAATAAAAAGAAAAATGATGACATAATTTCTTCATACAAAGCTATCAATTTTTTCCACTCTAGAAAAAAAGATGAGCCATAAAATGCTGACTTCTTTTTAAATGTGTCCACTTCTGAATTCAGTGTTAACACGATGGTGGGGTAAAGTGCTGTTTGAGCTCTGTAATCTTGATGACACTCTGTATTCTCATCTTTTACAATGAAAGGGTTGAACTCATCTATATTTACAGTCCTTTCTAGCTTTAAAAATTGTTTTGTTAATGTTTAAATTTTAGCAGAATGGTTTCATTGATTGGGAATGTCAAGAATGGACTATGTTCAATGAAAGACCCTTCCTTTAGGAAATGATTTGGTTTAAATTATACTAATTTTAGACTACTTATATCATTAGAGAGTATTATCAATCCCAGATTGGTTCTCTTAAAAACTGAAATAATAGATTGATTTGCCATTTGACAGTGAAATCCCACACAGTTGCTTCCATACAGAGGTACCTTGTGTCTTTAGATGACAGGGCAGAGCTGTTTGTTGGGAGAAATGTTGACCTGAAAGCCAAATACGGTGATTATTTATGCTTAATATCTGGTTGTCATCATAGCAACTCAGTCCAAGCTTGGGTCCCCAAACTAGAAATCAGCTCCTTGCCCATTTTTCCTCCCAGTCACTGCTATGGGCCAAGATACTTACTGCTGGAGAAGTTTTTGGCCAAGAGGGGTTCGACAACATTAATGTTTATTATCACCATTACCACCACCACCATCACCACTACCACCACCATTGCCATCACCATCACCATCACCAATACCAAGAACAAAATGTCTTTACTAAATGTCTAATTATGTAGCCTGCATTACCAGGCTATGTGCAAATAAAACTACACACGTGGTCTCTGCCTTTTTGAACTTAAATGTAAAGTGGGTAGACTAGCATGTACACCTACATGGTTTTTATCCATAATACTTGATCAGAACTCTTTTGAATTGCAAGTAGTACCCTTGGCAACATAATATGAAGAAAGCAAGGCTTTATCACTTTAGGTACCCTTCAGTCAATAAATGATTACTGGTTATCTCCTTCTGTCTGAGAATGAGCCCTAAATGAGATTTATATACCTTCCCAAACCCTAAAAGAATAGTAGCAACATAATCATCACACATTTGTGATTGAATATAAACAGGATAGAGATTATGTCCTCTCCAATTTGTAATTGACTTTGTAAGCCAATGGATGACAAGCCTTTATGTTATTACTATTAATTACTTATAAATGCTTATGCAGCACCCTAAATTTAGCTAATTTATAACTTCTAAAGCCCTCTATCCAAAGCTTCTTGCTTCCTTATCTCATCTGTCTTTTGTGACTCTGTAGTTACTCTTTTATTTAGCCTCATCCCCATTTCTTCTTGCCTCCACATCACTTTAGTCTTGATTTCTAGGATTAACTTATCTCCCTTTTGTTGAATTTGACTTTCATGCTTCCTGGTGTCCATCACCCATGCCCCTTGCATTTGATTAATGACACTTGATTACTATATCCCTCACCAAGCCAGATATATTGAATAATCTCATATACTCTCATTAGAACACTAACTTATAAGTAGGTAAATATGCGTGTTGTACATAATTTATAAAGTGCAGATGAGTATACAGAAAAAAGGAAAACTGACTCCTATCTAAGACCCTTAACCCTCCTCCTCAGAAGCAACCTCTGTTCTCATTTTCTTAATACTCAAGTGGATAATATATGATGAATGCTGTTCTTTATCCTGCTTTCTTCTTTCATGATAATTAAATTTTCTCCTTTCAACACATTCTTTCTTGTTAAATGCTATTCTGTTTTTTAAGGATTCCACAGTATGACTGTATCTTCATTTTAAAAACAAGTTCTCAATTGATGAACATCTTTTACTTTTATGAACAATACTGCAGGGAATATTCTTGCATATATATTATTGCTGTCTGGTATAAGTAGGTCTGTAGGATAAATTCCTAGAAATGAAATTATTAGGTCAAAGATTATCCACCTTTTTATTTGGATAAATGTTGCCGAATTGCTCTCTTTATAGGTTGTATCAATTCATACTCCCATAAAAGCAGTCTATGAGAGCACCCGGTTCTCTCACACAAGTGCCATTAAAATGCGTGGTCACAATTTTACATCTTTGCCATTTGATAGTAGTTTTCATTTGCATTTTTCTCTAACTATGAGTAAGTTTTAGCATCTTTTCATATGTTTAAAATCCATTGCAGGGGCTCCCTGGTGGTGTAGTGGCTAGGCTCAGGTGCTCTCAACACCGCGGCCTGGGTTCGATTCCCAGCCAGGGAACCACCAAAATAAATAAATAATAAATAATAACATCCATTGTATTATGCTTTCTGAAGAATTCTTTGCTAGTTTTCCATTGGGTTATTGATCTTTTCCTAATTTCTTTCTTTCTTTTTTTTCTTTTTTTTTGGTTGGTTCCCTGAGTGGGAAGCGAACCCAGGTCACGGTGGTGAGTGTGTGGAAACCCAGCCACTAGACCAGCAGAGAATCGCTATTTCTTATGTATTAATGAAATTGCCCTTATATTTAAAATATGTTGCAAATATTTTCTCCTTTTTTATCATTTGTCTTTGACTTTGTTTATTTTGTTTATTTTATTTATTTATTTATTTTTGCAATCAGGAAACATTTTTTGTGTGTGTTGTTGAATTTAATTAATTTTAATGCTGTCTGTATTTTGGACCTTACTCAGAAGGGCTTTCTCCACTAAGGATTTTTCTTAACTTCCAGTTTTATAATTTTTAAAATTTCATTTAAAATTTTAGATATTTGATACATTTGGAATTTATTTGAGGGTAAGGGTGGGAGTAGGGATCCACCTTTATTTTTTCCAGATGGTGGTGTTCCATCTGGAAATGCATTCCTTTCCAACTGATCTGAAAAAAGTCGCTTTTATCATTTGCTAGTTCCCATATGTATTTCTGACACCTCTGATCCCTTCCTCTGCCTGTTCATATGCCAGTGCCTCAGTGCATACCCTCATTTGGATATGGTGCATATAGCACCTTGTACCTGGCAGCAGAAGATTGTTCTAAGAATGTCTTTGCAAGTATCAGAATCTGAAGCAATCTATCTCCCAGGGAACCTGGGGTCCCTGCATTGAAAAAAAAAATCAACATAAGCCTTCCATATAAAGGACCTGGCCCTTAGACACCAAGTTAATGCCAACAAGAGGTGGAGGTATACCATATGCCTTCAACTTAAAGGTTTTTAGCACAGCTTTTTATTTAATTAGATGGCATGCATGAACAAATTGCACCTTGTCAACAGGCAGTGAGGAAGTTGAGAACTTTGGGACACATATGGAAAAGCATGTGGCATCAGCAATGAAAACAATAAGGACATCGGAACGTTTTTTAAAGCTCAGATTCCACCGCGCCATGTATTAGGTAAGTGTGTGCTCTGGAAGTGACTAAGGTGTGCAAACTCCTGTAAGTGCCCATTGCCATCATCCTTACATACCGTTTAGATGAGGCTGAAGAGCAACCTAAGAGATGGTCTACTTTAATCAAGTTAGAAGGCTGTGTCATCAACATGTGGGAAGTCTGCTGGCCTACTTCCATAGATCAAGAACTCTGAGAATAAAAGGATTCTGGAAGACTCAGCCTGTTGCATCCCGGTGTCACGTGATGGTTCTTTGACTTAGAAGACACAAGACACTTGAACTTGCAAATGTGGCACAGGATAGAGTGGGGTGGAAACTGATGCTGATTTGTGCAAGAAAATACAACTATTCAGACTCACACTGGGCAGCTGATAAGGGGAGATTGTTCTTATTTTAAAACTGCACT